>CAIGQQ010038154.1:6055144-6066609 GCA_903798035.1 Danio albolineatus
ATATATATATATATATATAAATATATATATATATATATATACATATAGGCTGAACATCAGCTGCAGAATCAAGAGAAATGTTGCCTATAAAATGCTTGAGATTAATTCAAAATCCCTGGCACATTAAAATAATGTAACACAAATAAATTACAGAAGCAACTGAAATCGTCATTAACGTAATTTATGTCACACAGACAGATGATCTTAGGAGTCGGGTGTTTATCATACTGCCGCATTCACCTGCAATTTCTTGAATGTGAAGTGTCTCGACACTGTAATATTTTTAAATGAATTATTATTTATTATTATTAGTATTCTCTAGTTGCTAAATGTCACATAGTGCACTAAAACAATTCATACAGTGTAATATGCTTTCCATCGGGGTGAATGAGGTTTCAAATTAGTGTCATATGATGCACACACACATTGTATACTGTATGCTCTCTGTATACTCTCTCTCTTTCAATGCAGATTTTTCAACATCATTGCTCCTGTCTTAAGTGTCTCTTAATACTTCAGAAATGATTTTAATATACTTATTTCCTGCTTAAGAATCATACACTACCTGACAAAAGTCTTGTTGCCGATCCAAGTTGCAGAAACAGCAAAAATTGATCAACGGCATAGAAATGCATGCATCTTATCAAATACCTAAAATGGAAGCGGTTCTTAATGGCGAACCCTAATTCAGCCGCATGAATGTTTTTAATTTATACCATAATTTGTAATCTACTGTAATACATGTTGATGTTTGCTTCCCATATCTCCACAGTTTTTTCCAACGCTATCTCACGGCAATTTGTAACTTTTCATTTAGTGGCTAATTCGTATGAATTCATACGATCTAATTCGTACAATTTAGTACGATTTGCTCATCACCCAATGACGGTTGGGTTTAGGGGTGGGGTTGGGTGCCACGCCTCCTTTTTAAAATCGTACATTTTCGTACGACTGAACTCCACACATTAGCCACTAAACTGGAAACCGTAAAATGCTTACGTTTTCTCGTGAGATCAGGCTGTTTTTTCTGATTGTAAACTTGTTCATTAGCTTACCTGATACATTGTTTCCCTTGTGATTGTTGAGCTTATTTAGCAGATGGCTATTTTTATTGATTTGTGTCAGCAATGTTTATTGAGTTCAGTGTACATGATACATTGGTTTTAAACTTTAAAGTACCACACATCCAGAATATCATTTTCTGAACTGAAACAATATGATTCACTTTAATCTGTTTGATTTCAAACTGAACACACGTTCAGCACGTTTCACTTTAAATCTGGCAAAAAAAAAGCAACAAAATGTCATATTGCAGAAATGTGTTTTCGTAATTAACCTGAACTGTAAAAATCTCAAGTAAGTTTGAGAAAAAGACATATTTGACACAAATGAGTCTCAATGAATTCTTCTGAAACTAAATGATCTGAGCTGCTTTTCAATATCTTTTTTTTATAAAGATCTGTACATATAAAGTGTGTCCATAACTGTTCCATTTGAATCTATCAATCCAAACAGTTTTAAAACAGATTAAAATAGCAAGTCTCTTAAACTAGGACTGCAACTTCTGAGTGATTTACATTTTCTTCTGGGAAAAGCTGATCAAGGCCGTTTATCATAAATGCGGCTGTGTGACCAAAAAGACGACAGCATTAAAGCATCTACATCTCCACACTGACATCCACTTCATCATCAGGTCACAAATGAACAGTTCACTTCTTACTAATCATTATGCAAAGTGAGAAACCTTAAAGGCATTGCCGGGCAAGTGCGAGCCCCACTGGGCAGCATTTCGATTGAACACTCTTTAAGGCTGAGTGCTTCTCGAGAGTCAAGTAATGCACACAAACAAAGCGAGAAATGCATGATTCATTTGTCTGATATACATTAGTTCTGTACTGAAGCACATGCGGGAATCGTTTTCTGTCATGCGGCGATTTTCTTCAGAGGCGTCCATATGATTCCAGCCTGTGAGCGATTTCTTTCACTGCTAACGTGACTAGTTAAAGCGACTTCGTTTCGATAATACAAATGAAAAGCATCTGCTAAATGACTGCTTACTTAGTAGAGGACATCTGGCATATGTTTTGGGGGAACCAGCCTCGTAGGGGAAACACTGTAGGGTTTCTAAAATAGAAATGCCATTCAGAGATTCTCAGTCAAATTGATTTCGTTTTTCAAACCGTAACAAGCTGTAAGTACTATGAAGTATTAGGATAGAATCAGTGTCACTATGCAAATTTTGAGATACATCAAACAATTCATCCCAATCTTGAGAAGCTGTCTGTACCATGTTGAATTTATTTTGGCAGCCCAAAAAATGTAAACTGTTTGTTGTTTCTGAAATGAACTTCAGCATCCCTTTTGGCTTTTTTAAAATGGGTTCTATATGAACTCTCTTGTCATGAAATTACGTGTCTGCTGAACTGCAGAGTGACTCATTCTGTCACAGGTTCCCCTCAAGGAGAGATTGCTTTGTCTAATAATGTCTTTGGTCAGTTTATTTGTCTTACGTGGTTACACCAAGGATGTTTTATTGTTGGAATTGTTTACAGTGGCCAGAGAGAGGTTACGGTACAAAATAAATGTAACTAATCCATTAAAAGCGGGCAGTTAAAATAGTTAAAAAATTGCAACGTGTCCTTGCTACAGCCTGTAACACGATGACATACTAGACATGTAGTGGATGTGCATGCGCACGTGGTTGCTGATAGAAATGAGAATTATTTATATTAATTATTAAATTACCCATCATATTGTATGTTATTAATGTCTACACATACCACAACTCTCACAGTTATTAACGTCTACACTAGAGGTCGCGTTAGACTCTCTCATTGTCCGTCATTTTGACGGAGAGGCTTGTAAAAACTCCATCATAACCTATTATAGTCATTTAATTAGCATATTTTTTAAGTAAAGTTTATTTGTAAACTAATTTCGAGAGTATCACATGCTTATGATTGCTTGTAGCTGGTGCCGCATTATTCAATTTATGATTCACTAATCAGACGACTTTTAAGCCACTATAAATACCCTAAGTTCCATATCACAGCCATCTTCATTTTGAAGAATCCCCCCTTCCACCCCTACTCCTTCTCCTTTCCTAGATGGGTGGTACGGTGGCCCAGTGGTTAGCACTGTTGCCTCACAGAAAGAACGTCCCTGGTTCTTGTCCTTACCAAGCCAGCTGATGTTTTTGTGCAGTTTACACGTTCTCCCCGTGCTCACATGGGTTTCCCCCGGGTTCCCTGGTTTCCTCCCACCGTCCAAAAACATGCAACTTAAGTTAATTGACTAATCCAAATCGGCACCATAGACGTGCTCCTAGTAAGTAGTTATCTCTTAAGAGCAATCACTGTCTGTTCATTAGCTAATAGAGCAGGGGAGTTCTCGAGATCTACCTGAGCTCAAACTCCCCTCTCGCCTTGCAAACGGGAGGGAGCCCCGGGCTTGAGGATCTTATGAGCTCAGGGCTCTCTCCAGGGACAGCATGCCAAACAAGCATTATAATCCATCATCAGCTAAGTGGGACCTCTTGAAAGTATTTGATTATGCAGCCATTGTCTGAGTTTTTGGTTTACAATCTGAGGTCACAAGAATGAAATAATGGCGAAAAAAAACTAAAACTCCCGTTTTACCCTTTACATAAATACACAGATGTTGGCATTTTTGAAAATGCTCAGCAGTTTGATAGGAGTTTTCAAAAAGTTTTGGTTTCAACGACCGATAATGCACTTGCATGTGGAAATAATGTATAAACTGCATATTGAAATGGCTGCGGCTTGAAAATACCTTTGTCCGCATGGACAGGGCCGTAGATTTTGTGGTCAATGTGCTTTAAAATTAAACTATTATTTTCTTAATTCAACTTATGAAGGATTTTGAAAATCTGACGAGTGGCATGGTGGCTCAGTAGTTAGCACTGTCATCAGTGAAAATTAAACGACACTGAACTGAACTAAACTGAACCTCAGCTCTGAAAATTGGACTGACACAGTTTCAATGTACAAGAATGTTAAGCTGCTATGAATTTATTGAAAAAATTGTCGCCTCACAGCAAGAAGGTCGCTGGTTCAAGTCCCGGCTGGACCAGTTGGCATTTCTGTGTGGAGTTTGCATGTTCTCCCCATGTTCTTGTGGGTTTCCTCCCAGTGCTCCGATTTCCTCCACAGTCCAAAGACATGCACTATAGGTGAACTGAAGAAACTAAATTGGCCGTAGTGTATGAGTGTGTGTGAATGTGAAATTGTATGGGTGTTTCCCAGTGCTGGATTACGGCTGAAAGGACATCCGCTCTGTAAAACGTATGGTGGAATAGTTGGCTATGGTGACCTCTGAAATAGAGACTAAACTCAAGGAAAATGAATGAATGAATGAATGAATGAATGAATGAATGAATGACTGTAAATCTGATAGTATTCAGTGTTGATTACTAGGATAACCATGCTTGGTTTAAATGTTTGATAATGACTTGGCTGAATACATTTACTTCAGCTTTGAGATAAGTGATTAAAACCAATCTAATAAAATAATTTAAATAGTTACAGACTACTTTTTAAATAGGCAAACGTGTATAATCTGTACGTGTCCAAAGTAATCTTCCTACAGTTTTGTTGTGTGTTCGCCCTTCAGTAATTTTTAGAAATCAAACACAGCTTGATATACAGAAATTTGAAAAGTGAAGTTGCTCCGAGACCCCAGAACCTGCAATTCAGAGTGTTGCTTTACAATTCAGATTAGCCGTTTTCTTTTCGACTACATCCTCCCTGCTGTGTTGATCTTGTGGGTGTCTTTTTATGTGTTTGACCTTTCTTTTGCTTGGACTGCTCCTCATAAAATCACAGACATTTGGCTGTGTGAAGCTGTAGAGTTTGTAGACTTTTTTTCGCGAGAGCCTCTAAAGTAACAGATGATTTAATCAGATGAAATTTTCAATATGACATTTCTCTTAAGCTGTCTTACATAACTAGCTGAGAACGTGCTCGTTGTATTGTATTCTGTTTCAATTTTAAAGGTTCAGGACACCCTGGAGTAGGGGTGCCGCTAAGTAGGGGAAAATTAGGATGATTCTAAGGGCCCATGCACTCTAGGGGCCCCCAGAGATCTGCTTTATAAATAATAACAGTATTATAATGTAATATAAATGATGAATGTATCTCTAAATTACAAGTAAAACAATTTATTAGAAATAAAAAATAAAAATACGGCTTATATCTGCCCCTCGTGTCTGTCACTGTCAAATTGCACCCCCCTCCTTCCACTGTATGGTTCAGTTCGTCAGTAGTGGGAAGAGAGTTGATGCTGTGTTGAGTGTGATTGTCAGGTAAGCTGTCAAAGCAGCGATGACCTCGAGGTTATTATCAGCTGCATCTCAAATTGCATACTTATGCACTATTCTACGCCATTTTGTAGTATAAATAGTGTAAGTAGTGCGTTCACACTGAAAACTCTAAAAATAATAAGTGCACTTTAATTACCCGGTTGATGCACTCAGCATCATTTATGGGTCTCGGCTTATTTATGGGTCTCATTGTAATATAATTTTGTGTCTTATTGTTGATTTTTGTCACAGTTCCAGTGTATTGCACATTGTATGAGACACTATTGCAGTACAGTTATTTAAATAGTTACACATTTGGTGTTTTGTGTGTATAGAAATGTACAATTTTCAGTGAAAATTTGATTACTGTTCCTTTTTTTGTACTACATTTACATTTGAACAATAAATCATCTGCTAGCTACAGTCATGGCTGTTCTCTTACTAAATACTGATATGTAGTGGACAAAATCAATAATAAAATGCATACGTCAGTATAACTACATTGCAGACAAGGAGTTTGGATAGCTAGCTTGGTAGTAGGGGGCCCAAAATTGCTAGCGGCGCCCCTGCCCTGGAGTACTATTCAGAAATTTTAACAGATTTGTGTGTGTCGAGCATCAGATAAGACAGCGTTAGTACCTGTCAGATGTAATTGTGGGGAAAACTTGATACTTCTGAGCTTTTGTCAGCTAATTTCATCTTCCGGGTTTAAAATATTTTTTGGGGCGGATCAAAATCGGTGACGTAGCGCGAATCTGCTAGTGGAGTGATGACGAGTCGGTTTCTCATTATTATAGCAACATAGCAGAGTTTTCTTATTGTATGAGAAGACGCTGCTTCTTAATTATTCTTGAGAGTACCTGCTTTCCGAAGGCAAGGCATACCTGCCATGCTGTGAGACCCAATAACTGAGACCGCATTTGCTCACAGCAAGCAGTATTTAGCCGTTCATGAAGTTGTATCTGTTTGTTTCCATGATCCACAGAGTTTGTTGCTTGTTTTTTCCCACGATGCTGTCAAGGCCGATACAGCAAAGATGTTGGTTTGCAGCAAGCATTTTTGTGTCAGGAAAGCTGTACGAGAATTGGAGAATGGCAGACTTTGTCTTTTATCAGTTGAGTTGGTTACCATTCAGACACATCCCCTATATCCGTGCAGCTGAGTTCGCATGTTTAAAATCCTCCAGATTACCGGAGGGGCCAATGGTTGGAATAGACAGGGGGAAAGACCTGCTGCACTGCTGTCCACTGGGTCTGCATTCAGACACGGGGATTGAGGAGGAGAGAAGTCCTCCACATTTATAGTGTTTATATAAACACGATTATCTTTATGATGATATAACAAATTGTGGTTATGTGTATATAAAATTACGAATAATAAATGTAGAAGGGCATTAAATCACTGTTTATTTCTTTGCATTTTAACTTTGTAAACTGTAAAACCATGGGTCACCTCACGGTTTGTGTCTCATTTTGTGAGCCGACTGACAACAGTTGTTCACTCCACTCTTTTCTCCTGCTCTGCTGGCCACGCCCACTCCTCTCTCTGCTCTCAGAGCTCCACACCCATTATGATGCATTTTTTGAAACATTTCTGAGGTAGACTTGAACTGAAAGAGAGGGGTTTCATGGCGCTTTAAAGGGACATTTCACCCCCTTTTAAAAAATATATCATGATTTAATTACTTTGCAACTGTTCTAAACTTTTTTGAGTTTCTTCTGATGTACATGATTTCTTTCCTACTATGGTTGTCAGTCTATAATATGGCATCCCAATATGAGTAAATGGTTACCGCGAAGCATTTTTGTTTGGATGAACTGTCCATTTAAATATTGTGGATGATTAACATCATAATTTGGCCATGTTAAATTGTCAGTGTTATTAATATTACATTACTATTATTGATAATATTATAAGAAATACTGTTAAGTTTTAATTGATATTATAATTTTTTTTTAGAAAGATGATTTAAATATTAAAAACATATGCTACATTTTGATTATTATAAATGCAGTCTCTCATCTGAAAAGAACATGTGAATCAGATATTGAACAGATTCACTGATGTATTAAATATATATATATTTATTTTTATTTTTTCCTACTGATTCACATAAATTTTGTTTGTGAGTTATTAAATACCTCTTCATGTATGTATTTCCATATGCAGCATGCTATTAAAAAGCTTGGTGTCTGTACATATTTTCCCAAATAAAATGTGTTATTTTAATTTAGCAAGGATGCAAGAAATTAATTAATCCAAGCTGACCTTTTGAACATTTCACGCACTATCCTTTAGCTTAGTCTCTGATTCACAGGGGTCACCACAGTGGAATGAACCACTAATTCCTCTGGCATATATGTTTTAAGCAAATGTGCCACAATGAACTTTATTTATCAAAGTATTCTGATAAATCCTCAGAAGTAAATCATAATTTTTAAATAAATGTTCAGCACAGTCATATAATATATATTCTAAACTGGTAACAATAAGAAACGTGTCTTGAGTTAAAAGTTTGAGCTTAAATGTTAAATTAACGTTGTTGCATATTGTGGATTTGAAATGCATTTTTGTTAATGTTTCTAACACTTTATTGGGTAGATATGCAAAGTAAAAAAAAAAATGGCTTAGCAAAACACAGCTGAAACCAGTAATCTAAAACACAGGGCAGTTCACTTATCCAACTATGCCTGTTTTCCAGATGGTCGCCCACTTAGTATGGTTTGGTTTTCAGAAAACTCCCAATCATCACAGAGGAAGTCTTGTGGCTTCTTTTAGGAAACAGGATTTGCACTAAAAACTGGTGGAGATGTTGGGAGATCACGGAGGTGAAGCTAAAAGAGAGAGTGATGTGTTGGCAAAGCTCTCTGCAACCCCCTGTCTGGACGTGTGCGCATGCGCTGGCGACCTTCCTACACACTCCTGCAAGTCTCTCGCTATCTTTTTTATCTTTCTCCCGCGCGCGTTCGCGTTCTGTCTGAGCAGGGACGCGCTTCTACCAACCTGTCCCTCTCGCTCACATTCCCTCCCTCTCCTTCACAGACTTTTTCCTCTTCTATCATCGGTGTCTATCTCAGCATCATGCGGCAATGACAACCCCGTGCTAATTAGCTCACAGCCAGAGTCTGTCAGTCCGACGGTGACGTGTTTACGTGAGCGAGCACGAGTGACGGCAAAGTCAGCAAAGTTCCGAGATGGAGGCGCGCGCTGCCCTCAGCGCCCCCGCCGCCATCCTTTCGCCTCCCCTACCGCGGAGAACGTAAAAAGAATCGCAAACCCGTGGAATTTTCCTTCTTCCCGTCGTTAACGGGTGGTTCGTGTGATGAATGGCGCTTGGGAGACACTGACAGCTCACCTGTAGCCCGCATTAGGTTGCATTTAAAGCACGGGACTGCACAAAAATACATATACGCGCGCACACACGGGCAGGCTCTTCTGATGAATAATGATTGACTGCCTCTGAAAGATCTGCGTCAGTTGTAGCTGCAGCTTTCTGAACTGTGCCGCAGGCAATTACTTTGTTTTATATTAAAAAAAAGGAAGAGGAGGAGGGAGAAATGAGACAGAGCTCGGGAAAGATCACAGTGCCATCTAGTGGAGGCCGGCGGTGGAGGAAGTTGTTGTTTACAGGAAAGGTAATTAAATTACCCCATTAACTCAGCTTGAGTTTTTTCAGGGGGAAAAAGACTGTGTGGGAGGTAACTGAAGCAATGTTAGCTATAAAACACGTCTATATTTGTATACTGCCAGCAGTCGGTAACTACTTCATATTATTTATCAGATAGAAGTAGTTTAGGGACTTAGAAAAGGTTAATGAAGGAGACACTTGCTTTTATTTTCCTGTAAGGTGAAACCCACCTTAAATGCTTCCTGCGTCAATCCTCATGTTTGGGGTTTGTACTGTGAAAGTGTTACATAAAACGCCACAGCATTGCAGAGTTTATGTGGAAATCAATCAAGGGATCCCTTTATGGATTCCCCCACGCTTGCTTTTAAAACATTCATCTCGGTGTGTGTTGGCCGGGATGGCGAGGGCTAAAAATATCCTGCTTTAGGTTTATAGCGGCCAACAATGCAGGGTATGAAATCTACTTTGCGGCCGATCAATAGGTACGGGTTTCCTGTCAAGTGCGCCGACAACCTCTTTAGTCATTCAAGCCCTTTCAAATGTCTCACACTGCGATCTTTGTGTCCCGCCAATTTCTAATTTCACAATGTTTTGGTGGGAGGATTAGCTATGCCGCCACGGAGCACTATTTCTTTGGAGTCGGAAGAAGGGGGCTCAGGGAGAAAGAAAAAGAGTAAATCTGTTTCCATAAGGGAAGGGTTTTTGAAAAATGCAATTTATTCCTCTTGCTTTGAGGCCTGATTTATTTCATATCACGGTCTAAGCCATAAACCAGAGAACTTACCTGGCCGGTTGAGAGAAGGTGAATTGGAAAAGCTTATCTCTGAGGTGCACTTACTCCCAGGTTGGGGTGTTTTTAAGGCCGATTACGCGGCATATGCCGAATGTGAATATGAGATGAGTAGTTGTGCATGAGTCAGCACATTCCGTTGAAGGCAAGGGTTTCAATGATACTATTAGCAAATGTGGAGCTGCAGAGAACAGGTATTATGTTCATGGGCTCACAGCGTGTCCACAGGCCTCCCGCCTGTCAGAAGCAATAAGCAGCCCTTTACATTGAGATGCAATAATGCAGTGATGGAATCAAATGTTAATCCTGACGCTCTGATATATAGCATGGCTCTGAATGATTGTTGCATTCATATGAATGAATCTTTCAAAACTTGTAATATTTTTTATTGAAAACTTTAAGGGAAAGGAAAAAGGAATTTATATTTTGCATTAAAAAATAGATATTAGTAAATTTATTTTTTTAATAATACCAAAACTTTGAAATTACATCTTTAAAAATATTAAGATATAAATAAAAATAAACTATTTATATAAATGTACTAATATAAAATGAAAAAATGTACATTCTATTATTATTTATTCATTTCATTTATTACAAATAGATGTGTTTATATATATTTGCATTTTTATGCTATAAAACTGCATAATACATATTTTTTATTAATTTATTAAATGCTATTAATGTCATTAACTGTAATTGTTTTTATTATTTACTTATAGTATGTTTACACATTTTAATTTGCAGTTTATTATTACATTTATAGGTTTTAATAATTTTTTAATTTATTTTATTATTTATTATGTATTCTAATTTTTTAACTATTATTTTATGTCGCAGGGAAGAACACAATAAATTGATCTGAAATTGAAGATATTTAAAGCCTTTACTATTGTTAAGAAACTATTAATATTGCTAAATGCGTTAAAATATATTTAAAAAACGATTCCATCATTGTATTTAGATACTCTATTCCACGATTCAGAGGCACTGTAAACGTCCAAAAACATTGCAATCCCAAGATGCCTTTTTTTTATGAGTGAATGACAACAGAACTAGTCAACCTCTGCATCTCATTCCCTAAATGCACCGGTTTTCCCATCTTCCGGTTTAGCTGTTATTTCCAACCTGTGAGGCGCCTCCTGGCATCTAGTCAATTCCACGTTGGACTCAGATCAGCTCTCATTCTGATGCTGTGTATATACAAAAGACCTGCTGCAGTAGGTTATTACTGATGTTATTACACATGAGTTAAATCTAGCAATTGCTTATGTATTCATCATAAACCAGTGACAAGGATGCAGCTATATTTACAGCTGAAGGCATTTTTTCATCCCTACTGTGAAGATTTAATTAATTTTCAAGAGCTGTTTTTGGAGAGTTTTATATCCAACACTTATATCCAACCAATAGTTTTAATAGCTCATTTCTAATAACTCATTTATGTTGTCTTTGCCTTAGTGACATTAAATTTTACTAGTTAGTTTGCAAGAAACTACTATTCAGCTCAAAGTGTGATTTAAAAGCTTAACTAGGTTAACTGTTAGACTTTGTTGTAGTTATTTTACAGTTATAAACTGCAAAAATTACTCGAAGTTATTGAGACCCACAACTCTGTTGTCTGCAAAATGGGGTTGTACCCATAACATTATTAACATCTACACTTACCCCAACCCTAAACCCAACCATTATAGTTATTAACATTTACACCTTCCCCAACCATTATA
>CAIGQQ010038154.1:6069744-6098350 GCA_903798035.1 Danio albolineatus
ATTTTCTTTTCGGCTTAGTCCCTTTATTAATCCGGGGTCGCCACAGTGGAATGAACCGCCAACTTATCCAGCATTTGTTTTACGCAGCGGATGCCCTTCCAGCCACAACCCATGACTGGGAAACATCCACACATTCTCATTCACACACATACACTACGGACAATTTAGCTTACCCAATTCACCTATACCATGTCTTTGGACTGTGGGGGAAACCAGAGCACCCGGGGGAAACCCACGTGAACACGGGGAGAACATGCAAACTCCACACAGAAATGCCAACTGACCCAGCCAAGTCTCGAACCAGTGACCTTCTTGCTGTGAGGTGACTGCACTACCTACTGCGCCACCGTGTAGCCCCTTTATGAATGTATTACAAATTTATTTTAGGAACTTTTTTTTTTTTTTAGTTTTCAAAATAACACAAATTCAGAATATTTAGAATTTAGACCAGAATTTCTTTGCATATCATTATTAATCAAATGCATTTACACTTTCAGAAATAGGTACAAAAGCAATCACAGTGCCCATACCTTTATAAAACATACAAGTTTGTACCTAATAGCTTCAATTTGTTTTTAAAGATACACATTAGTACCCAAAGTGTACATATTGATATATAAAAGGACAAAATAGTACCTTATTACTGTTGACCTATTAGTTGTAGATGTTAAAAAGGCGCCACCACGGTGAGGGCTTTATTTCTGAGAGTGTTAATAGTGAGAGTGTGAATGAAACAATTAAGGATTGATTGCAGTCTGAAAGATGTAATTTGCACGTCAACGCCACCTGAAGTGTTTAAAATTCAAATTTGTCATAATTCATTAGACGCCTAATTGGTTATGCTGTGGAAGTCTGCATAAACGCAAACACCAGCGAAGCAGAGTCCTATTGATCGTTAATCTACTGGAGAGCCGCTCTGTCACTTTATCCACCTTTTCCCCACACCCCACACTGAAAAAATGGCTCATTGGATTTACCATTTTTTTTAAGGTAAGTGATTGCAAACATGTCACTTCACAGCAAGAAGGTCGCTGGTTTGAGTCCCGGCTGGGCCATTTGACATTAATTTCCCTGGTGTTAGCGTGGGTTTCCTCTGGGTGTGCTATAGGTGAATTGGATGAACTAAATTGGTCGTAGGGTATGAGTGTGTGTGTGAATGCGAGAGTGTATGTGTATTTCCCAGTACTGGGTTGCAGCTGGAAGGGCATCCGCTGCCTAGAAAACATGCTTTAATAGTTGCCGGTTCATTCCGCTGTGGTGACCCTTTATAAATAAGGGACTAAACTGAAGGAAAATGAATGGTTGCAAACAATCTATATGGACTGAATTTAAGCAAACTAATTAAATTTAGTAATGTTCAACCTAATGGGCTCTATTTTAATGATCTAGGCGCAAAGTCTAAAGTGCATGCCACTAAGGGCAAGTCCGATTCCACTTTTGCTATTTTAAGGATGGAAAAATACTGTTTGCGCCACGGCTCATGGTCTAAGAGGGTTGTGCTTATAATCTTAATGAGTTATGGGTGTGTTTTGAGCATAACGTGCATTGAACCAATCAGAGTCTCATCTCCCATTCCCTTTAGAAGTCAGTTGCGTCGCACCGTGGCGCATTTGCTATTTACATGACGGACTTTGTAAGTGGAAAAACTGAACGCTTCACTAGCAAGGAAACAGTTAAACAGACCATCTGCAGCGCGAGGATAAAGAACGAGCCTCCTCCATTCGGTCTCTTTACTTTTACTTTTTACTCCTTTACTTTCGTGGATAAGGAAACGGTGTTGTACGCACTCCACTGAAGACATTTGTTAGCCTACATATTTCATTTAGTTTGTTAAGCTTAAATATTTGTTTCAAAACTATTTCTAAAAATTTCCAGCAAATTTCCAGCAAACCAATAAATGAACAATAATAACGAAGGAGTTGTAGTCCATGTAATGGCGGATTTGTAGTGAGCTGCAGCCGCTAGATCGCTGATAATCATAACAATAATATTCTGATTCAGCCACTGAAGGCATATGGTCTGTTGGTTGCTTTAGGGTATTTTTATTTGATTTAGTTTATGTTTTGGGGTATTTGTATTTTTTATAATCGTTTAATTTAAATAGTCTGGATAAATCTATGGAGAGAAATGTCTATGGAGGGTGAGAGAGCTCTCAGAGTTTGTGTTCTGAAAACAAACGAAGGTTTAAAGTCATCGTTTACTCACTCTTCGCTTGTTTCTTTATTTTGTTGAACTAAAAAGATTTTATTTTTATTTAAGAAAGCTTAAAACCTGTAACCATTGATTTCCATAGTATTCATTTTTTCTACTATGGAAGTCAGTGGTTACAGGTTTTAAGCTTTCTTCAAAATCAGAATAAAGAAACTCAAAATGGTTTACAGCCGCTTTAGGGTAAGAAAATAATGCAATAGTCTCTGGATGCAGCCTTTACGGTGCAAGCTGTGACTGCATCTCTCACGATGCAATGTCAGACACAATGCACTCAATGGAGCTAGTGACATCACTGTGAGGGGTAGGGTTAGGGGTTAGCCCATTAAAAAGCATTGGATGCAGCTCAGATTGCACTGCACCAAGTCTGCAGCCAGACCCCTCTCAAATAAAGAACAAAGTTTCATTTTTGGGTAAACTATTCCTTTAAGGAGGTTGAAATGAGAAGCAATTAATGGCATATTTGCAGTTTTGGGTGAACTAACCCAATCGAACACTAATCATAATGCTATTTTAATAATCCATATAAAAATGAAGCATAAAACCAAATGGTGTGTTCCAGTTCTTTTATATGGAAGTTTTCCAAGACTGGAAGCACAACCTATTATTTGAAACGCAGCGTTCATATGCAGAAAAAGGTGGATAGTTCAAAGCAAACCTGTGCGATTCCTGCGTCTGAAATTTCCAAGCTTCAGAGCTGGTTCTTCTGGGCCTCTTATCTCCGGGGAGCTTGGCAGCGGCACTGACTTCTCTTCCTTTGTAAGGGATTTGAGGCAAGTGGATAATTGACTGATCGAGCAACCACTTGAAGGAAACCAATTAATGGCCTTCTCCGTCATGCTTGCCATCGCCAGAGCCTTGATTTGCAGTGGAGTTTATTATCCCAGCCAATGCATTAAATATTAATGTATACCCCCGCATGACTCTGAGGGGTTTAGCGAGTGGTATTTAGTTTTGTTCTGTATCGAGTTGTCAGGAACACCTGCTTTGGGAGTTGTAGATTGGTGCGTTCGCAATTAATATTTATATATGGAACTATTTGTTGTTGTATGCTCCATTTCATTTAGATGCAGTTTTGTTCCTGTAAATGTAAAGACGTTTGGTTTATAGTGTAATTGAGTAAATAATACACTCAAAACAAAAGTATGCACATCACTGGAGGAAAAGAAAAAAATAGCCAATGCATTAAAATTTATAATAATTAAAAAATAAATAAATAAATAAAATGGCAAAACTTTAGTTTAAGTACCAGTTCTCCACACTACCTGACAAAAGTCCTGTGGCCTATCCAAGTTTTAGGAACAATAAATAATAACTTGACTCCTGGTTGATTATTTGGTATCAGAAGTGGCTAATATAAGGGCAAAAACATTCTTGTAGGACTCCCAGAGTTCTTTGGATTCATCTTCAATGCCTCCTCCTTCATCTTACCTCAGACATGCTCAATAATGTTCATGTCTGGTGACTGGGCTGGCCAATCCTGGAGCACATTGTTCTTGTTTGCTTTCAGGAACTTTGATGTGGATTCATTGGAAAAATCTACCTTCTGCCACTTTTCCAAGTGAAGTCAAGTTATTATTTGTCGCTCTTACAACTGGAATTGATGACAAGACTTTTGTCACGTAGTGCAATTTACATATTTAAATTATCTTATAATTTTCTTTGGTAAGATTTCAGAGTAATGGTTCATTAGTTAATGTAAAGAAGGTATTAATCATAGTTAAACATTAACTAATGCATTATTAAAATTTAAAGTTTGCTTGTTAACATTAGATAACGTACAGTGAGTTAACTTGAACTAACGTTATTTAACTTAAATTACATTAAAGGGCACCTATTTTTAAAAAATCTACTTTTAAGCTGTTTGGACAGACGTGTGTAGGTGTAGTGTATAGACGGTCATATTGGGCTGATATAAACACACCCAGTGCTTTTTTTTCAATAGAACAGCATAAAAACGGTGGACCAATTGGAGCGGTTTTGAGACCGACCGCAACTTTACGTAGGAGTGCAGTCCCCCCTGGCCACCGAATTGATTGACAGCTGCGTATTAACATGTCTCCGTAGTAACGCGTGTAATCATATCAACAAGACAGGACGTGCGCAAAGCAATCGGGAATAAAAGATCTGTTCAGTTCGCGAAGGTCATCAATCATCATCAAATGTGATCAAGAGTGAGTTTCCCAAGTTTAACACGTGTTTAAAACAGTGCATGTTTGTAATGAATTACAGCGATTCACTTCAGCTTTAATTCATCAGCTCAGCCGTGTGTCAGCAAAAAATACGCTTCAATCTCGGTTTGTTGACATTAAATCAGGTTTATTTTGTACATTAACATAACAGATATCCAAACAGCAGTGGATATTAACCTGTATCCTTTCACATTTGCTTGCAAAAGCAGTGCAAAGCTCAACGCGCGCTGTCTGTCTGTCTGTATATGTGTGTATGTGTTTGTGTGTGTGTGTGTGCGTGCGTGCGTGCGTGAATGAACTTTGTAGCTACGTTGTGTGTGACTCATCGTTGCAACTCCTCAACAAACACATCAAACGGTCATTGGTAATGTTCTTACTGTTGTATTTTTTTCTCAAACGTAGTGAGATCTGCTTCTTTTACATCTGTTTCTGTTGCGTCTGTCTGTCTGACGCAGCCGAGGGCGGAGATTGAGGCACGCTGACGGGAACGGTGGGTGGGGACGACTATTCTTAAAGGCGCAGTACCAAAAACAGCAAAAAGCTCTTTAGAGCTATAATGCAGAGACTTTAAACAGCTATAATTGATAATCTGATGGGTATTTTGAGCTGAAAATTTACAGACAAATTCTGCTGACACAAAAGACTTATATTAAATATAAAAAAGGGGTCAAATATGTGCCCTTTAAATAATGTTAACAAAGCTGAATAAATAATAGTTTTGAATTACTAATAATTTGTTCATGTTAGTAAATACATTAATGGACCATTATTTTAAAGTGTTATTTTTCCTTTTTTTGTATTTATGCCTTTCTTTATGTAAATCAGGGTTGTCCAAACTCGGCCCTGGAGGGCCGGTTTCCTGAAAAGTTTAGCTCCAACCCTAATCAAACACACCTGAACCAGCTAATCAAGCTCTTATTAGATGTAGAAACTTCCTGGCAGGTGTGTTGAAGCAAGTTGGAGATAAACTCTCCAGGACACCGGCCCTCCAGGACTGAGTTTGGACACACCTGATGTAAATGATCTAAAAGTATGTTGCGTACAACTTTCACTGTCAGTTCTGAGCTTACATTTCAGTTGCTCTCCTAGGTAGCTCACTAGGTTTTGAATTACACATTAAAGACAATATCACTTTGAAAAGTGCTTCCAAATGTCCCAATAATGTCTTAACACTGCATGCAAGAGATGTTATGAAATGAAAACATCTCCGTTGACAGCCGTGTTCAATACATCCAGCACAAATCCATTCAGTACACAGCAGCGCCGCCGCCGCAGACAAGTGTTTTTGCCCAGTGGAGGAGAGCGGCAGGAGAGGCTGACACAAAAGGACTTGATGAAAGAATAAACATTGAGGGTAATAATTAAGAAGCATTAATGAGGCGTGCAGGTCTCATCGCCTCTGTTCTTCCAGCCCTTCAGCGGCGGGACAGGCTCTAGACAAGCGTTTCCTAATTACACCACGCAGCCGCGCTCCTGACAATAGACATGATGATGATAGTCCCAATTCTCATGCTATTCTTCTAAATGGTATTCGGAAAGAAGAATTAAGCTGCTGAAACTCACACACTACTCATGTTCTCAATCTGAATTTGAACTTACTTCAAGATCATTAGAATAGTACATTCCAACACCGTCTAACGGCAGCTCGTAACTTTTTGATTTAGTGGCTAATTTGTATAAATTTGTACGATCTCATTCATAAAATATAGTAAGATTAGCTTATCCGCCACTAATGGTTGGGTTTAGGGGTGGGGTATATACACACTCACTGGCCACTTTATTAGGTACACCTTACTAGTACCGGGTTGGACCAAATTTTGACTTCAGAACTACCTTAATCCTTTGTGACATAGATTCAACAACTGGAAATATTTCTCAGAGATTTTGCTCCATATTGACATGATAGCATCACGCAGTTGCTGCAGATTTGTCGGCTGCACATCCATGATGCAAATCTCCCGTTCCACCACATCCCAAAGGTGCTCTATTGGATTGAGCTCTGGGGACTGTGGAGGCCAATGGAGTAAAGTGAACTCATTGTCATGTTCAAGAAACCAGTCTGAGATGATTTGCGTTTTATGACACAGTGCATATTCCGCTTGAAGTAGCCATCAGAAGATGGGTACACTGTGGTCATAAAGGGATGAACACGATCAGCAACAATATTCAGGTATGCTGTGGTGTTGACATGATGCTCAGTTGGTACTAATGGAACCAAAGTGTACCAAGAAAATATTTCCCACATCATCACATCACCGGCCTGAACTGTTAGTACAAGGCACTATGGATCATGCTTTCATATTGTTGATGCCAAATTCTGGCCCTACCATCTGAATGTCGCAGCAGGAATCGAGACTCGTCAGACCAAGCAATGTTTTTCCAATCTTCTATTGTCCAATGTTGGTGAGCCTGTGCGAATTGTAGCCTCAGTTTCCTGTGTTCTCCTCAGTTTTCTTCTGCTGCTGTAGCTCATCTGCCTCAAGGTTGGATGTGTTGTGCCTTTCTATCAGCTGGAACCAGTCTGGCCATTCTCCTCTGAATCTGACATCAACAAGGCTCACAGAACTGCCAATATTTTCTCTTTTTCAGACCATTCTATGTAAACCCTAGAGAGGGTTGTGTGTGAAAATTCCAGTAGATCAGCAGTTTCTGAAATACTCACACCAGCCTGTCTGGCACCAACAACCATGCCACATTCAAAGTCACTTAAATCACCTTTCTTCACCATTCTGATGCTCAGTTTGAACTGCAGCAGATCGTCTTGACCATGTCTACATGCCTAAAATTGAGATGCTGCCATGTGATTGGCTGATTAGAAACTTGCGGTAACGAGCAGTTGGATAGGTGTACCCAATAAAGTGGCCGGTGAGTGTATATACTGTATAATCTGTTTGCTCAAGTGCTTTGTAAATGACTTCAAAGACCAATAGATGATTTTAGTCATTTTATTTTCTTCTATTGAGTGAAAACATCAAACATTGTGGTAAAATGTTGCCTTAAAGCAACAAATTAACAATAAAAAATAAATAAAAATGAAATAAAACTATTGAAAATACAACTTTGAACCAGGAAAATCATTGATATTGTTACTCTCTCAGAAATAAAGGTATACGCGAGCTGTCACGGGGGTGGTACCTTTTCAGTGGTACACATTTGTACTTAAAGGGTCCATATTGGTACCTCAAAAGTATATATTAGTACCTAAAAATTTTAAGAGGAACACTTTTGTACTTTTTAGGTACTAATATTTACTCTTGAGGTATTAATATGGACCCTTAAGATACAAATGTGTACCTTTTGACAAGGCACCACCCCCGTGACAGCTCGCGTACTTTTATTTTTGAGAGTGTAGATGTTGTGCAATTCAGAGTGAAACATTTGAGCTTTACAACAAATAGTCTGTGGCAGGACTTTTATGATTGCATCACGAGAGAAGTGTGTATTTTATTCCAGGATAAAGATCTGAATGCGAGTGTGAGTGTGTCTAATATAATGTTTCACAGCCAGAGCAGGTTATTGAATTCTGATGAAACACTCCAACAAAAAGAAAAGTGTGTTCTTGTGTGGACGACTCATGTGTTGACCATGCATTGGAGTTTTCTGTCAGCTTCAGCTCTGCGAATCCTCCTGGACTCATTTGTCTAGGACTGATCCTGCTTCAGACAAGTGTAACCGAACATGTTGTGATAGCAGCTCAACAACCCCTCGCTCCATGTAATCAAAGATCCGTCTGTCTGCTGACAAAACCGCCATATGTGAACCGCGGAGAGCTTTATTGCACACTAATGCACAACCTCAGAACTTCAGCAACATTATTGCATTATCTCGTCTCGTTGTGCTTTATAGCATGCTTGAGTTGGAGATCTGAATATAAAGAATGTCATATACATGCTAATGGAAAGGTGTGAATGGACAGTAATGCTAATTTAATATCCTTCTAATATATAAATATATTTCTATTATGTTTGCAAGTGTAGTCAATTATCGGAGTAATAACATAAATCACAAATACGATGAAACAGTTTTAGATATTTATACCTGTGGCACAAGGCAGAATGTGTGGATGTTTCTAAAAAAATAAAATAAAGTAATAAAAAAAAATTGTTGGTAATATTGGTTGATATTAAACAATATGTTATTATGATTATATTTTATTGTTATTGAACTTGAGTTTTTATTTTCTTTCTCTTTTTTCTTTCTTTTCAGAGCAGGGCATTTCTTTTGTTTTGTTTTGTTTATTTATTTATTTATTTTTATTTATTATTTTTTAAATTATTATAATTTTTTTTTGGTTGACAAATCTAACTCTGAAAAAAGATAGACATCTTTGAAAGCAAAAAATATATTTTAAAAAGTATAATCAAGTAATTAAAATAATAAACGGTGTCATTGTTGGTAATATTGGTTGATATTAAATAATATTTTATAATGATTATTTATATTTTATTGTAGTTGATTATTAAATTAGAATTTTTATTTTCTTTCTTTTTTCTTTCTTTGCAGAGCATTTATTTATTTATTTATTTATTTATTTGTTTTTTTTTTGTGCTTGATAAACTATTTTATTATGATCATGTATATTTTATCGTGATTGTTTATTAACTATATGAGTTTTTATTTTATTCATTTACTTTCTTTCACATGATTTATTTTATTTTATTTTATTTTATTTTTAGCTGGTAAATCCAGCTCTGAAATAATGAGAGATATTTATAAAGGTAAAGATTATAATATAATATTAACATTATAATAAAGTAATCAAAACAATTAACTGTGGCAATATTGGTTGACAATAAACAATATTTTATTATGATTATTTATATTTAATTGTGATTTCTTATGATGTTGTAAATTTTCTTTAATCTTTCTTTCTTTAAAGAATATAGCATTTATTTTAATTTACTTTAATTTAATTTATTTTTAGCAGGTAAATCCAGCTCTGAAAGGTAAAAAAGGTACCTTTTTAAAGGTAAAAATATTTAGAAAATAATAACAAAGTTATTAAAATAATAAACTGTGCCATTGATGGTAGTATTGGTTCATATTTAATAATATTTTATTATGATTATTTATATTTTATTATGACTGTTTATTAACTATTTTAGTTTTTATCTTTTATCTTTCTTTACAGAACACATAGTTTATTTATTTTTGTTTATATTAAATAACATTTCATAAGGATTATTTGTATTTTATTGTTATTGTTTATTAAATATGAGTTTTTATTTTCTTTCTTTTCTCCTTTCTTTCTTTCTTTCTTTCTTTACAGAACACATCGTTTATTTAATTAATTTTATTATTAATTTTTTTTATTGATATTAAATAATATTTTTTTATTATGATTATTTATATTTTATAGAGATTTTTTATTAACCTTGTGAGTTTATAATTTCTTTCCTCATTTCATTCTTTACAGAACACATCATTTAATTTAATTTAATTCTGAAATAATGAGTGACATTTTAAAGGTAATAATTATTAAGAAAACTTGAATAAAATAATTAAAATATTAATAATTATTATTTATAATAATATAATAATTTAAGGTGCCATTGTTGGCAATATTGGTTGATATGAAATAATATGTTAATATGATTATTTATACTTTATTGTGATTGTTTATTAAGCTTGTGAGTTTTTCTTTTCATTCTTTCTTTACAGAATTCATCATTTATTTATTTTATTATTATTATTATTATTTTACTTTATTTAACTGGTAAGTCCAGCTCTAGCAAAAAAAAGTGTGTGTGCTTTATTGATTTATTCGCTTTCTTATTTTTTCTATTCATGTGCTTATAACACACTTATTTACACACCGCCGTATTGAAGAAATGAGTTTCATAGCAAGCAGGAGGAGGAGAACGAACACAGACAAAAGACACAGAGAAATAAATAGAAAGAAGAAGTGCTGGGGTTTTCAGAATAGATTCATACACAGACAGAAAGCATCTGAATATTGATTTTGTGTTTGAAAGGGTGTCTGGAAAGCCTGTTTTGTTCAAGTTTAAAGCTGGTGACAGGAAAATGACACCGACTCTGTGAGACTCGTTAGAGATGTTGGGGAAAGTTTAGTGAAGCCATGTCAAAATCCCAAAATATTTTGTCATCTTTAAACTTTTAGAGCTTCTGGGCTCAGTGAGTCACATGGAGTTTGGTGTCATTCTGTGGAGAAAACAGCTTGAAAACATGATGTTAGTAAAGGTGAAGTGTGTCATGACTGCCGCTCCAGTCTCTTAATATATACTTTTTTATATAGTTTTAGTAACATTATTCACATAAACCAGAGAAAAGTATTTTAAATGATACTTTATTTATTTATTTATTTATTTATTTATTTATTTATTTATTTATTTATTTATTTATTTATTTATTTATTTATTTATTCAATCATTCATTTATCAGGTACAATTAAATATTACTACTCAAACTATCTTGATAATTGATTATTTACACAAACCAGTGTATTTAAACCAGTGAAAGTATTTTAAGAACAACTTATTTAATTTGTTCATATGTTTGTGTGTGTTTGTTTGTTTGTTTGTTTGTTTGTTTGTTTGTTTAAAATTTACCAGGTATAAATAAACATTATTACACTATTTATATCGACAATTTATTATTTACAAAGACCAGTGAGAAGTATTTTAAAGAACACTTATTTTAGTTTGTTTAATCATTTTATTTTTTATTATTTATTTAAACATTACCAGATACAATACAACATTATTACATAAATTATCTCGCCATTTTATTATTTACACAAATCGTGAGAAGTGTTTTAAGAACGCTTATTTTAGTTTGTTTGTTTGTTTAGTTTATTTGTCCTGCCTGCACCTCTAGTCTCTAGATGTTTTCTTATAGTTTTATTTATTGTATTTTTTACATAGACCAGAGAAAAATCTTTTTTTAAATACTTTATTTATTTGTTTATTTGTTTGTTTGTTTATTTATTTATTTGTGTTTTCGTTTGTTTATTTGTTTATTTGTTTATTTAAAAAACACTTGTTTTTGTTTGTTTGTCTGTTTGTTTGGTAATTTATTCATTTATTTAAAATTTACCAGGTACAATTAAACATTAGGCCTACTATACAAATTATCTCACCAATTTATTATTTACACAAACCGTGAGAAATATTTTAAGAACACGTATTTTAGTTTGATTGTTTGTTTAGTTTATTTGTCCTGCCTCTCTAGTCTCTAGATGTTTTCTTATAGTTTGATTTATTGTATTATTTACATAGAGAAAAATCTTTTTTAAAATACTTTATTTATTTATTTGTTTATCCGTTTGTTTGTTTGTTTATTTATTAAAAAACACTTGTTTTAGTTAGTTTGTTTGTTAATTCATTCATTTATTTAAAATTTACCAGGTACAATTAAGCATTAGGCCTATCTCACCAATTTATTATTTACACAAACCGTGAGAAGTATTTTAAGAACACGTATTTTAGTTTATTTGTTTGTTTAGTTTATTTGTCCTGCCTCTCTAGTCTCTTAATGCTTTCTTGTAGTTTTATTCATTTATTATTTACATAGACCAGAGAAAAGTACACTGAAGATTTCTTGGACACACATAATTTTACTCACTAAAGTTAAGTGGTTACATTCTAAAACACAATTTTATTTCATTTATTTATTTATTTTAATTTTATAGACAATATTTTCCAGATAAATTTAAAAAAAACATTTTATCTATTAATTTATTTACTAATGAATCTTTATTTAAAGGCACATTATTATTTTATTTTATACACAAAAAAATGTATTAAATAATTTAAATAATTTGACAAATAATTAAAATTATGTAATGCAATGTTTATTTGTTATTTTATGATGGATGGATGGATGGATGATTGGATGGGTGGGTTGGTTTTTTGGGCAGATGGATGGATCGGCAAATGGATGGATGATGGATGGATAGGCAGATGGATTGATTGATGGATGGATGAATGGATGGATGGATGGATGAGTGGATGGATGATTGGATTGGGTGGGTTGGTTTTTTGGGCAGATGGATGGATGGGCGGATGGATGGATGAATGGATGGGCGGATAAATGGATGGATGGATGGATGGATGGATGGACATATTTATGTTTATACATTTGGCACTTCTGATGCTACGCTTTGATACTTTGATATGTATTATACAACTTAATTAATTGTATTTTCATAATCTATTATTGAATTAACATTACTGTGAGTTTTTACCATTTGCAATAAGTCAGCTTGCTTAATGCTGTTACATAGTTTCTGTTCATTTTTAATTCAATACTGCAATGTATGTAAACAATAATCTAATGCGAACTAATGCCATTATTCGTTGTCTTTAAAACAGAAAACACGCCACATTTAACAGATGAGAATTAAAGAAGACAGAGCGACATATTTTTATTGTCAGACTTGACTGTTGTTTACTTCACATGGCATGATAGTTTTTCTTGACTGTGGAGAAATCGGACAGTAAGTCTATAGGAGAGCAGGTTGTTTCATTTCTCCGAGCTTTCCCTCAGTGTCATTATTTCAGACGCGCTCAGAAAAGCTGGGCTGCTAAACATGTTATTATTTGGTGGAGTTTCTCCAGCACAGCAGGTCAGAACAGCTGCTGAATGAACCCAGCCAAAATATCACACTCTCATCCAGAACGCCATCATGTGACCGACGTCCACACACAAGACAGTTTCACACTTTTCGTTTTCTGAAAGATGACTTGTGACAGTAGCCATTATTCTGCTCCTCCGCAAGCATACTTTGTTTTTAACCCTTGTGTTGTCTTGGAATTCTGGATACAGATATTGTCCATCAGGTTAAAAATGAGCTGCCTTCACTAAATTAATATATTAATTATATACATTGTTTATACACAGTCATCGGCCACTTTATTAGGTACACCTTACCAGTACCGGGTTGGACTCCCTTTTGCATTCAGAACCGGCTTAAGCCTTTGTGGCGTAGATTCAACAAGGTCCTGGAAATATTCTTTAGAGATTTTGGTCCATACTGACATGATAGCATTATGCAGTTGTTGCAGATTTGTCGGCTTCACATCCATGATGCGAATCTCCTGTTCCACCACATCCCAAAGGTGCTCTATTGGATTGAGATCTGGTGACTGTGGAGGCCTTTTGAGTACAGTGAACTCATGGTCATGTTCAAGAAACCAGTCTGAGATGATTAGCGCTTTATGACATGGCATGTTATCTTGCTGGAAGTAGCCATCAGAAGATGGATACACTGGTCATAAAGGGATGACATGGTCAGCATACTCAGCATGCTCAGGTAGGCTGTGGCGTTGACACAATGCTCAATTGGTACTAATGGACTGAACTGTTAATACAAGGCAGGATGGATCCATGCTTTCATGTTGTTGATGCCAAATTCTGACCCGACCATCTGAATGTCGCAGCAGAAATCGAGACTCGTCAGACCAGGCAACGTTTTTACAATCTTCTATTGTCTAATTTTGGTGAGCCTGTGTGAATTGTAGCCTCAGTTTCCAGTTCTTAGCTAACCAGAGTGGTGTCTGGTGTGGTTTTCTGCTGCTGTAGCCCATCTGCCTCAAGGTTAGACACTCTTCTGCATACCTCGGTTGTAACAAGTGGTTATTTGAGTTATACTGTTGCCTTTCTATCAGCTCAAATCAGTCTGGCCATTCTCCTCTGACATCAACAAGGCATTTGCGCCCACAGAACTGCTGCTCACTGGAAATTTTCTGCAACCCAGTACTGAGAAACACCCATATTATATTATATTATATTATATTATATTATATTATATTATATTATATTATATTATATTATATTATATTATATTATATTATATTATATTATATTAAATAGCATACAGTTTAAATAAACATTTCTCAAAACCATTTGCTAAATTAATCAGTCGCTTACACCAATAGAAGTACGTTTGGAAGGTCATATCAGGTAGAAACTGCTTATTATTAAGAGCACCATCTACACACACACACACAGAGAGAGAGAGTCATGCTTCAGTGTGCATCTCTGCCTGAACCCTAATGATGGCTCTTCAAAACACCCCAATTAATGAAGCAGGATGTGAATCAAAGTGACTCGCCATTGCACTGGATGTAAAAGGGAATGGAGTGCGTCTGAGAAATGCAGTACCCAGACAGACACATAGAGACTTTTTTGTAGCACATCGTGTCTGGAGATGAAATCAGAGGTCTGTGAAACAGTGGCTCGCTGTCGTTTGATGTCCTGTACTCGCTGGAGACAGAAACAAGGCACACTTTCCACATTATCTCCTATCCGACACTGAAATCAAGCCTGCTCGAATGAATGGGAATGAGGTCAGTGTCGTGTGATCGCAGACGGAGAGCTGATCCAGTAATGGTCTAGCTACTTACAGTTGAAGTTATAATTAGGAGTTTGTTTATTTATGTATTTATTTATTTATTATCTTTTTAAAATATTTCCCAAATGATGTTTGACAGAGCAAGGAATTTTTCACAGTATTTCCTATAATATTTTTTCTTCCGGAAAAAGTCTTATTGGTTTTATTTTGGCTAGAATATAATAGTTAATAAAGTTTTTAAAGCATTTTAAGGTCAATATTATTAGCCCCCTCAAGCACTATTTTTTTCGATTGTCTACAGATCAAACCATCGTTACACAATGACTAAAATAAATTAAATAATCGTTCACTAATCATAATCGAGTTAAAGTGTTCAATTAAGATTTTGATTTTAGGCCAAATCACTTAGCCCTAGTTTACTAATTTAGAAAAGAACTACTGTTGAAGTGACTTTGTGTTGAGATCAGGGGCGTAAATCCCAGGGGGGACAGGTGGGACATGTCCCCTCCCATCCGAGGGTTGTCCCTCCCCTCCCAAAAAAAAAAAGGTTTAAAAAAATTGCACTCTGTATTGTGAAAAATACATGCATCTATTTCTAAAATAATTGTATATGTAGAAAAAACATGCATTTCGCATTTAAAATGTGTTTAGAAACTGTTGAGTTCCCCCTCCCCTTCCTCACAGTGGTTTGGTCCACTGCCTGCTTTCCCGGTTCATCTCTCCGACAATGCGCGCACACACACACACAAGTCAGGTGTGTGGCTGCGGCTCGGTTCTAGATGATCGCCAGTAAGGAGGGTACTTTATTCACTTTAAATAAAGCGATTATCTTTAATGTTGTTGATACAGACTCATTCATAAATTATTTGCGTTAAAAATGCTGATTACTGATGTTTTTTTTATATATGTCTGCTATATTAGCGATTGAAATATTACCTATCTAGTTAATGTTAGCGTTAGCTTGTTGCAAATTGCAACATACTAATGTCACAATGATAAAATACTATACTAATAATAAAATACTAATGTCACAATGTCAATAACAGGCAAAGGAGAAGGAAAATATTGAGGGACAGCAGAGCAGAGTCATTCAGATGTACAGTGTCAGGTAAGGGAGTGAAGGGATAATGACAGAGTTTTTAGTTTTGAATGAGTTTTTATTTGGATGAGCAATTTCTTAAATGTTTTTAGAGTTGTGGCTGTTCAGCGGTTAACATCACAGGCTCACCTATTTACAATATGATCTGTCGATTTAACAAGTGTAATGTAAACAAGATAGTTATGAGTTTAGAAAAAATCTTTTCATACATTTATTCTGCTTCAGCAGTCAGTCTGTTGACTGTGCACTAGATAAATAATTTGAAGAAAAATCTGCTGTCATTGAACCTGAGAAACACTGAAAATAACCATAATGAAACAGTCCCCATGCTGCAATAATAATGATAGAGCCAGTGTTTAACTGTGGGGACATCTTTATAAGTACAATTTGACTGTATTATTTGTGCCCCCTCAAAAAATCGCTCAAGGGCAATTTTATATTTATTTAAAAATATAAAATTTTTATATAAAAAAATGTAACCCCCAGTGTTAAATGAGATTTATGCCCTTGCACCAGATCCTCTTCATGCTGCAGCATTACACACTAAAGGAGGTTGAACGTGTAATTGCCCCCCTTTAACTGGAGGTCTCAGTCAATAACAAGAAACTGAAATGTTATGAACCAGTCTCCACGGTAGCCTACATCATGTTCAGGTTTCTCACCAACACCTACACACAGAGAAAGACAGTGGGTTTAGAAGTAAGGACTGGGTTTATCGAATCCTAATATCTCTTCTCCTCATACTCACTTTGTAATCTGTAGATGGGCTAGCAGAGTTTTATGTGTTTGTCTGCCGCGCACAAACACCTCCTCTCCTCCGCCCTCTGATTAGATATTGATCAGTCTTTCCCCTCTTGTCTCAGACCATTCAGTCTTTTCCAGGCACTGTAAGAATTCTTTCCTCGGCAAATAAACAGCATGGTAATTTTAACAGTCATTTTCTCTCTCCCCCCTCCTCGAAAACGCCCCACACACTCGCGTTTTACAACCAAAACACGTTCCTCAGGACCAGCGGTTAGAGTGTAATGGCGCCACCTGATGGCCGCAGGGCGCATGCGCAGAATTATCGAAGCCATTGACTTGTGCTGAATCATGTTAGGAGCATTTCACTCTAGGGACGAACGCTATTTGTATTATATATGTGATGGAGATAAAAACGTCAGGGGGTAATATAATACACCCGCCGCAAATAAAAAGACGTAAGACGTGATCATGCTGCAGACTATGGATTTTCATTTTGTTTTCAGACAGCCCTTCTGTTATCACAAGAGCTTTTAAGTTATAAGGAAGTCCCTTGGTAATGCAAACTGCATTATTATCAGATACTCGCTGTCTCTTGTCTATATCGAAGGTGCATAATTCATCATCCAGCAATTGGAAATCTAATTGTACAGACCCGTAGCCCATCTGGTCGACTTTTTTGTAGTTATTCTACCTATTTTCTATTTAATTATGAGGTTTAAAAAATCTATTTAGTGACATTTTAAGCACTATTTTTAGTTGGATGAGTTTGTTGGATGGTCATTTTTTACCGAAAATACAAAAAGAATAAAATAAAATAAAATACAAAGTTCATTCATTCGTTCATTTTCTTTTCGGCTTAATCTCTTTATTATTCTGGGGTCACCACAGTGGAATGAACCGCCAACTTATCCAGCATATGTTTTATGTAACGGATGCTCTTCCAGCTGCAACCCATCACTGGAAAACACCCATACACGCTTACATTCACACACATACACTACGGTCAATTTAGCTTACTCAATTCCCCTATAGCGCATGTCTTTGGACTTGTGTGGGAAACCAGAGCACCCGAAGGAAACCCACACCAATATGCAAACTCCACACTAGGCATGGTATAAGATTGTGATGGTATGATAACCTTGGATAAAAAATACCATGGTTTCACGGTATAACAGTATTGGGATTACTGCTTTAAAATAAGTTATTTTTAAATGTATGGGTAAAACAAACAACAGCAAAAAAATAAAAACGTTTGCCCATTGAACAGAATTTATTTTATATTAAGAAATATTTATAATATATAATATATACAGTTTTTGAACAGTAAACATGTCAGGCTAAATAGTCAAAATAAATTATTGACTTTTGCTGTCTTCATCTTTTTTAAAAACTCAAATTTCTTCAAATTAAAAACACATTTAAAATCTTTACGAATACATAATCAATACATAAAACCTTGACTTTTCCAAACCGTGCTAAACCTTGAAAGCGGTTATTGTCCCATGCCTGCTTCACACAGAAATGCCAAATGGCCCAGCCGAGGCTTAAAAAAGTGACCTTCTTGCTGTGAGGCGACATGGCTACCCACTGCGCCACCGTGTTACAATAGAGTACAGTTTTTAATTAAAAAAATGATCAGATTCCTATTTTTTTCTAATGATGATGTAATGAATTTGCATTTAAAAAAAAATATTTTTTTAGTTGCTTTTTAAATACTAAATCTTTAGGAAATATACTTGGTACATCAAAAATTGTGGAAAAGCTAACCATCCGACAAGGTAATCCAGCTACAAATAGTGCTTAAAATGCAACTAAAATGCAATATTTAAATATCAAAATAAAATAGAAAATGTCTGAAAAAAGATCTTGATTAAAAAAGAACCAACCCTTTTACCAGGCTGGCTATGGGCCTCAATGACCCTAACTTACCCAATTCTTCTAATTAAGTCTTTAAATCATACCTGTCAAAAATTAACATTTGATAATTTACATGAATAAAGTGATAGAGTTGACAAATCTCATTAACCTTTTCTTTAGTGTAGAACTTACACATTCTGATTAAAGAGCAACAAATGAATCTCATTTATTATTATTTTTCATTTGATTACATTAAATAACAGAAGTGTCACTTGCTTTCCTAACTTTTTATGCTCATTTAGGACAAATTAGTTGTGTTTGGAAAAAAAACCCACCAAGATCGACATCTTTAGATGTTATTATTATTAATTATGTGTATATGTCTGTTCAAACACGCACCCAAAACCTTTCAGCAGACTTTCACTATGCTTCAAATCGCGTGTACAGAATCTGTTTGGGAAACAGCGTCTGTTCATCACTATGGAGCGCGTCAGCTGACAGTCACGCATCGATATATGACTTTGAGGATTGCATAGGAGGGACGATTGCACCTGTAATGAAACGGAAAGAGAATCCCGCCATTTTAATATTTATTTCACAGTGTTTCATGCCTAAATAAAATGAAAGCACAGAACTGACTCACATTTAAGAGCAAAGGGCGGCCCCTGGTGGTTCGGCGGTATGGGTTGCGTATGGGAAGGATCGGCTCTTTAATGTTTATTGCCACCCTTCAGAGAAAGACTGAAAATATGGGAGAAATACGGGAAAACACCTTTACGAGATAATAGCGGGATAGAACTGTAAAATACGGGAAAATCCTGGGAAAAACAGGAGGGTTGACAGGTATGCTTTAAATGTCACTTGAATACTAGTATCTTGAAAAATACAGTATGTGGTTAAATATTATGTGCTGTCATCATGGCAAAGATAAAAGAAATCAGTTATTAGAGTTTAATTATTAAAACTATTATGTTTGGAATGTGTCTTTCCGTTAAACAGAAAGTGGAGGAAAAATATAGAGGGGGGCTAATAATTCAAGATGGCTAATAATCTGTATATCGTAAAAAACGAAACATGAGATTTCACAATGTGTTCTCGGGGCTATGAAGACAAAAATATAAAGGAAGAAGTGAAAGGATTGAGCTGGATGGTGTCGATTAAGTTCACTGGCTCATTGTGAGCTGCAGGCTAAGTCTGTCTGCTGTTTTATCTCCTCCTCATAATCATGGTATTGTGCTGTTGCGCTTGCAGCGGAGACTTTAGCTTATTTGCATGTGAACCTTGGGGCTCTATCTTTGTGTCGAGGTGCCCATTTGTGCAGCGCTGTCCCCTTTTTAGGGTTATTTAACCATTTGTTTGTGCTGAGACAGGGTCAGGACTAAGCCTGATAACACGCTACAGAGAATTCAGCTTTATTAGCCATATGGCGGCCATTACCGGAAAGGACTGGGTCTAACCTTGTCTCATTCACTCTTTTAGCCTATAGGGAACACGGCGATGCATGAAGCTCAGGGTTAGTGCTAGTTCAAGCGCTGAGGGACATGATGGAGCTGCATTGCCGCTGGCGTACAAACTCTTTCATTTGTTTTTTTATCAGCACTGATGAAGCTTAATGTTAAACATGCACACATACCATTCAAGTGATTGGGGTCGGTAAGATTAAAAAGGTCACCAAGCGTACATTTAGTTGATTAAAAATAGGTATGATAAAAATAGTAATGTTGTGAAATATTAAATTGTATTACCAGAAAGAAAGAAAGAAAGAAAGAAAGAAAGAAAGAAAGAAAGAAAGAAGTTTATACTACACTCTCAGAAATAAAGGTACGTGAGCTGTCACTGAGGTGGTACCAGGGCCACATTAACCAATGGGCATTATGGGCACAGGCCCAGGGGCTCGTGCGCACTTGGGGCCCCTGTGAAGTGGGGAAATGCCGATTTTGGAGTGTCTATTTAGGCTAAGTGCAAATAGTGCACCTGGTTGGAACAAGATTTTTGAGCGATTTCAGCCCATCACTGTTTGATTGACAGAAACAAAACTAAAAAGCGCAACCAAGAGTGGCGTAGCTCGTAGAGCGCATGGCATCACCTTTTGACGTGATCGATCATCAACCCGGTTCGAATCCGGCGTCTGATAAACTAAATTTTCCTCATTTCCCCATTACATCTCACATTGGAAATACATTTATTTTTAATAGAAGGGAAATATTTTTGTTTAAAAATGAAAATGATGAAAATGTGATATAAAGTCACAAGTGGCACGTCGGTATTTAGTAAGGTTTAGCCTATTTCATATGTGTATACACAGCATCTAAAGAGATATTTTAAACATTCTATAAACAGTTATTTTCCACCTGGTGTTAAATGTTAGCAACATCTTAATATAAATAATCAATATTTACAATGAATTCCCTTTAAAATTTGTATTTTAGTACTGCTTCAGTGAACTTAATCAAGTATATTAAAAACCATTAAATAAACCTGTGCTTTAAATGCTTTAAAAATAAGTAAAATCTTTGTAGACTATATATATAATTTATTTTAAAAATACGAGCATTACATTAAAGATTCATTTTATTAAAAAAAATTAGATAATTCTAAATTTTATTATTCTTATTTTTTCAACTATTGCGGTGCATGTCTGGGTAGGGGGCCCTACAAGACAATGTGCCCAGGGGCCTTTGAGTTCTTAATCCGGGCCTGGGTGGTACCTTTTCAAAAGGTACACATTTGTAACTAAAGGGTCCATAAAAATACGTCAAGGGTACATATTATTACCTAAAAAGTACAAAAGTGTTCCTCTTAAAAATTTTAGGTACTAATAAATACTTTTGAGGTACCAATATGGACCTGTTAAGTACAAATGTATACCTTTTGAAAAGGTACCACCCCAGTGACAGCTCGCGTAGCTTTATTTCTGAGAGAGTATTTCTGGCACTGTGGGTAGTACAATCGCCTCACAGCAAGAAGGCCGCTGGTTCGAGTCTCGGTTTGATCAGTTGGCATTTCTGTGTGGAGTTTGCATGTTCTCCCCATGTTCGTGTGGGTTTTTCCTCTGGGTGCTCTGGTTTCCCCCACAGTCCAAAGACATTCGCTATAGGTGAATTGGGTAAGCTAAATATTCCATGTGTGTGAATGAGTGTGTATGTGTGTTTCCCAGTGATGGGTTGCAACTGGAAGGGCATCCACTGCATAAAACATATGCTGGATAAATTGCCGGTTCTGTGGCCACCCCTGACTAATAAAGGCACTAAGCTGAAAAGAAAATGAATGAATTATTCTTATTATTCTTATTATTCTTATTATTCTTATTATTTAATATTATTCTTATTATTCTTCTTATTATTATTATTGTTATTATTATTATTATTATTATTATTATTTATTATTATTATTATTATTATTATTATTATTATTATTATTGTTATTATTATTATTATTTAATATTATTATTCTTAATACTAGTTGTTCTGCTTAATATACTTTTTAATATTATTACATAATCCAAGGGATATTGCTTAAGATTGCACACTATCCAGCCAATCAGAATCAAGACTTTCAACAGACCATGGCATAAAATAAAATATACTGTAGTATTGATAGTATAGTATATAAAATAAGTATTTCAATAGGTAAGGCAATAAATTAATTTAAATATGCATATATACATGAATAATTGTTGTTAATAGTATGTTATTTGCGTGAATTTCCGTAACATTACCAACAATTTAAAATATAATTATTAAAATTGAACCCAAAATTGGGTTTGTCCATATCTTACTCAAGTTTGGGTTAAAACAACACATATGTTTCAGAGTACATCTAATGCAATTCATTCATTCATTCATTTTCTTTTGAGCTTAGTCCCTTTATTAATCTGGGGTCGCCACAGCGGAATGAACCGCCAATAGATGTTTTACGCAGCTGATGCCCTTCCAGCTGCAACCCATCACTGGGAAGCATCCATACACACTCATTCACACACACACACACTACGGATAATTTAGCCTACCCAATTCACCTATAGCGCATGTCTTTGGACTTGTGGGGGAAACCAGAGCACCTGGAGGAAACCCACGCAACCACATGCAAACTCCACACAGAAATGCCAACTGACACAGCCGAGGCTCGAACCAGCGAGCTACCCACTGCAGAGTCGTCTGTCTGTGGTTACTACGTGTCTTTGCTCTTGGCCTTATTCATTCATTCATTCTCTTTTCGGCTTAGTCCCTTTATTAATCCGGGGTCACCACAGCGGAATGAACCACCAACTTATCTAGCACTTGTTTTGACGCAGCGGATGCCCTTCCAGCTGCAACCCATCTATGGGAAACATCCAAACACACTTATTCACACACATACACTACGGACAATTGAGCCTACCTAATTCACCTACACCACATGTCTTTGGACTGTGGGGGAAACCGGAGCACCCGGAGGAAACCCACGCGACCACGGTGAGAACATGCAAACTCCACACAGAAATGCCAACTGACCCAGCCGAGGCTCGAACCAGCGACCTTCTTACTGTGAGGTGAACGTGCTACTCACTACGCCACCGTGGTGCCCACTCTTGGCCTTAATCTCTTTAAATTAGATTTTTTTTCAATTATTAGTCCAATTTTAAAATTCAAGGTCTGCCCTCGTCTCCTCCTCAAGCAGAGACCTTCAGTCCTTCACTTTCATTTCCCGCAGGCCTTTCTTTATTCCAGATCTGAATTATGAACACGGTGAGGTGCTTGGCTGGTCAGGGCCACCTTTGTATCTTCGGTTAACAAGGAAGGACAAAGGCCAAGGACTTTCAGGAGGGAAATTGGGGGCGACCTAGTGTTTCTTCAAAGCTTAAGGTCTCCTCTATAGTCCTGGTGGTCTTTCATGAAGACGCGAGGTCATGTGAGCTGGTTTTCAGCCTAAGCTTTTGATTCTGTCACGGGACTTTGGCCTAGATGTAATCAATGTGACTTGCAACGCGTCCGGCACAAGTGCTGTGAAGGATGTTAAGCAGATAACCCGCAGACAGATAAGAGGTTTGAACATGTCATTGATTGCAGGGCTTAAAGTGATAGTGCACCCAAAAATAGAAGTTCTGTCATCATTTACCCTTCACTTGTCACAACGTACCAGAGTTTCTGTCTTCTGTTGAACTTAAAGGAATTTAATTTGACACATTTTGGAAACTCTTGCATAGTATTTGTTTTTCTCTGTTATGTATGTCAATGGTTTCCAACATTCTTCAAAGTACATTCTTTTGTATTAAGGTTTTTAATCACTTAGCGTATTTTGGTTAACTAACCCTTTATGTAGCGGATGAGAGAAGATATTACGTGGAAATATAGAGAAGTTGCATCATTTATTCATTAGTTTTCCTTCGGATTAGTCCCTTATTTATCAGGGGTCGCCACAGCGTAATGAACCGCCAACTAGCCAGCATATGTTGTATGCAGCAGATACCCTTGCAACTGCAATCCAGTATTGTGAAACACTCATGCACTCTCACGTTCACACACACACTTCATTCATTCATTTATTTTCCTTCGGATAGGTCTCTAATTCAGAGGTCGCCAGAGTGGAATGAATCACCAACTATTCCGGCATATGTTTTCCGCAGCGGATGCTCTTCCAGCTGCAACCCAGTACTGTGAAACACCAATTTAAATTAATTAATTCATTCATTCATTTTATTTTGGCCCTTTTTTATCAGGAGTCCTCACAGCGGAATGAACCACCAACTATTTTGGCATATATTTTACACCAGGATTTTATTTTATTTTATTTTTTATTTATTAATTAATTTTATTTTATTTATTATTATTATATTTTATTCTTTTCTTTTATTTATTTGTTAATGTAATTTCATTTCATTTTTTCATTTCAATTTCAAATTTTTCAATTTTTCATTTTATTTTTTAATTTAATAAAATTATTTTTATTTATTAATTTCATTATTTTAATTAATTAATTAATTTATTTTATGTTATTCATTTATTTATTTTATTCTTTAATTTTATATGTTTTTTATTTTATTATTTTATTTAATTTTATTCTTTTATTTATTTTATTTTTACTTTTATATTTACTTTTGTATTTTTTTATTTTGTTTTTGTTTTATTTTTTATTTATGTTTAATTTATTTTAATTTGATTTATTTATTCTTTTTATTTTATTCATTTATTTTAATCATTTAAATTTTTTTGTTAACCATTTTAACTTATTTGACTTTATTCATTTTTAATTAGTTTTTTTATTTTATGTATTTTCTGTCTTTCATTTTTATATATTTATTATTATTTTTTTATTATTTTTAGTGGATGCCAACAGATCAAGCCGGGACTCAAATCAACAAGCTTCTTGCTGTGAAGCAAAAGTGCTTACCACTAAGCCACCGGAAGTTGCAATGTGTAGTGGAAAAACATTTAAAAATCCTGGGTAAACTATAGACAAACCCTAATAGCTGGGTTAAAGTTCAACCCAACGGTTGGTTTTGTTGATACTTTACCTAAATTCGGGCTGCAAGAAATCGTTATTATCAAGGTCAGCATATTGTGTTCATCCTGGAACATCATTCCTGTCTGAAAGTTTAATTCAAGCCTAGTCCCTATCCCTAAACCCAACCAACTTGTATTGGGTTATTCCTGAAATCAGATGTAAATGATGAGTGAATAACAAGAATTTAGAAGCACCTAGGTCTGATTCTAAACCTAAACTTGACATAAACTCATTCATTCATTCATTTTCTTTTCGGCTTAGTCCCTTTATTAATCCGGGGTCGCCACAGCGGAATGAACCGCCAACTTATCCAGCATTTGTTTTACGCAGCGGATGCCCTTCCGGCCGCAACCCATCTCTGGGAAACACATCCATACATTGTCATTCACACACATACACTACGGACAATTTTAGCTTACCCAATTCACCTGTACCTCATGTCTTTGGACTTGTTGGGGAAACCGGAGCACCCGGAGGCAACCACGGGGAGAACATGCAAACTCCACACAGAAATGCCAACTGGCCCAGCCGGGGATCAAACCAGCGACCTTCTTTCTGTTAGGCGAACGTGCTAACCACTAGGCCACCGTGGCGCCTTGACATAAACTCTAAATGTATATTTCAAATCTGATTGGATCAAAAAGATGTTGATGGAAGTAAACTATTTGGGGTATTTTGTAACTGCAGTATATATATACACATACTCAGACAATTTTCTGTCAAAAGTGTTTCTGAGTGCTCTGTGGACATGTATTTGAGGTACAGACATGAGCGAGAACGGCTGATCGGCAAGCAGGATTTACAGCTTTTACCCAAATGTTTCCTGCCATTCTCTGATTGCTCAGGAAAACAACCATTCAAGGTCTTAACAGGATTGAACAGAGTCCAAATGGAAGTGAAGAGCTGGTGTCTGCTGGAATAAAAAGAGCATGCAATTTGTCTATTTCAGGTTCATGATTTAGCAGATTAGATGTTTGTTTCTGATGCCAAATACATGATTCTGATGGACTAGACATGTATGGTTTAAAATATATAAGTGTTGTCTGATCCTGTAGTTTGGGAGACCAAAAAAAACAATATTTAATTTAATTTAATTTAATTTAATTTAATTTAATTTTTTTTATTATTATTTTTATTTATTTATTTTTTTTTATTATATTTTATTCTTTTATTTTATTTATTTTTAATGTAATTTATTTAAGGTTTTTTAATATTGTTTCATAATTTTTTTTTATTTAATTAAATTATTATTTTTATTTAATTATTTTAATTTTAATTAATTTATTTATTTTCATTTATTTTTATGTTATTCATTTGTTCATTTTATTCTTTTTTAATGTTTTTTATTTGATTCTATTATTTAATTTTATTATTTTATTTATTTTATTTTTACTTTTATTTCTTTAAATTTTGTTTTGTTTCATTTTTTATTTATATTTAATTTATTTTAATTTATTTATTCATTTTATTTTAGTTGTTTATTTTAATTACTTTAATTAATTTATTTGACTTTATTCATTGTTTAATTCGTTTTTTTATTTATTTTTTGTCTTTTATTTGTATATAGTTTTATTATATTTTTAAATTAAATTAAATTATTTTTTAATTTTATATTTTATTTTTATATTATTTTTAAATTAATTTTTATTTATTTATCTGTTTTTTAGATGTGGAGGTAAAAAAAAAAGACTTTTATGTTTAGATGTTATAGTTTTACATTTGTTGATCATCAAAATGACAGAACTTGAGTAAGTTCAGTGAATAGTCACTATAAGATGTAATATTATTACAATTCCCACTTGTATTACATACATTAAGTGCCATTGTTCTAAATGAACCCAAAAGTAACTATAATATTTTAATATTAATAACTTTTAAGATTGTATTTGTTAAGTTTTGAGTAATATTATTAATATATATTTTTAAAAATCTGTGATTAATAAAGATTATTAATTGTGCTAATATTTGCATGGCTTTAGTGGAAATCAATAGCCATAAATGTCATTCTTACCTTAGAAAGTTACCATGCAATAAGTCAAAACACATGGAAAGTTTTTTCTTGGAATCGATAAACTTTTCACCTTTTTTGTTTACATTATAAAGTCCTCAGTGTTAAACAAGCAGCTAAAACCCTGTCGGTGTGTGACTGGATAATGTGAAACATAGGTTTACCCTCTCGAGAACAGCAGAAGGACTCTCTTGTCAGCATCTGAGTAGAATATAAGTATTCATGCGCTCTATTCTCTCGAGAGAGTGAAAGACTTCATTACCACCTCCTCATCCTTTCATCCCTCAATGCTTTTTTCCAGCCAGGAAGCCACTGCAGGAATCCTCCGCTTTCATACAGCGCATTATTAGCAGAAACACCGCAGGGTCAACAGTTTGATAATGGCCGCCGACTTCTTGTGTGTCAAATGAGAGCACAATCCCATGACCTTTGACCTCGCTAGGCTCTTGCACCTGTGAGGCTGATTGGGAAACCCTGCTATAGTCGCCATTCAAAGACGTATTCAGCAGGAAAGAGCTTTATTTTCTCAGGGATTCCTCCACTTCAAAAAATGATTTGATTCCGTCCACCTGGAAAGCAGCTTTTAATTGGAAACCCCGATGAAGGCCTTCCTTGTTTCTTCAGAATGGCTTAATTTGGGACATGTGTGAGCTTTAAGTGAATACTTCGCTCTAATAATCCACATTTTGTCTGTTTTTAGAAGCTCATGGTATTTCTGTGGAAGTTTGCTCTTGCCATGAAATGAAATATATATATATATATATAAATATATTAAAAGCAATTGTGCACTGTGAAAAACAATTGGGCGTCATGTCAGTAGCACAATCGCCTCACAGCAAGAAGGTCAATGGTTTGAGCCTCGGCAGGGTCAGTTGGCATTTCTGTGTAGAGTTTGCATGTTCTCACTGGGTTTCCTCCGGGTGCTCCGGTTTCCCCCACAAGTCTGAAGACATGCGAAATTTTAAGCTAAATTGTCCATAGTGTGTGTGTGAATGAGTGTGTATGCAGTGCTTCCCACACACAGGCTTTACTTGGGCGGGCCACCCAGGTGTTAACAGCTGTCCAAGTATATTTAGTGACACACACTGTAAATAAAATATACAGTAAAATAACAGATATTAAATTACAGACATTTCCTTAAATTTAGATTTCTGGTAAATTTCTGTAATTTAATATCTGGTATTTTACTGTAAATTTCTGTAATTTAATGGCCGTTATTTTACTTAATTAATTATTAATAAAATAAACCATAAAATTACAGATTTTATTTTACAGTGCACTTTATTTATTTATTTTTCTATTATTATCATCCTTTTACATTTTTTGGTGTCCACCCAATATAAACAATATATCCGAGAGCGATTGAGTAGTGGAAAACTCTCCTTTACCCGTTTCATACTGCACAAGACCTGTGACACTCTTGCAGACAGTCATGTGCTCTGCAGACCCACAGACCTGCACCTTTTGCATCCAGCCGGGGTTTCTACTTTACTAAATACTCGGAGAGGATGAAATTATATCTAAAGTTGTTGCAGAATATTTGTACAGCATTATAAATGGGTAACCAACTCACCTTTTGTGAGAAATAGTGGATTTTTAATATTTTTTTCAACAGTCTTTTTTTGCTTTTAGCCCATTGAAAAGAAAGATTTAAAGCAGATGCTTAATAAATAAAGATAGTAAAAAAAAAAAATAAATAA
>CAIGQQ010038154.1:6117697-6139136 GCA_903798035.1 Danio albolineatus
CACACACACACACACACACACACACACACACACACACACACACACACCTACACACATATGTGTATTAAAATGACTGGAGTAAAAATTTCATTTGAAACAACAAAATTGTTCTTACATTTAATAAATGCCTCCTTGATGAACAGAATTAAAAAAACATGAAAAAAAAACTGACTGCAAACTTTTGACCAGTATGTAATCATAATTTTTCTAATTATACATTTTCTAATAATAATTTCTCATTTTTCTTTTTTTGTGTGATTCATGTTATTTTTTTAAAAAAAAACTAAATGAAGCATTGTTGAAAATCATTTTTAATTTATCATTATTAGTAGTAGTAGTAGTATCAATAATAATAATAAAAATAATAATAACAATAATAATAATAATAATAATAATATGTATAGAAAAGTTATTGAAATATATCTTAAAATATGTTTCTATATTGAAAAAGTTCATGAGATGAGAAATGTTTGAAAGTATTTATTGCTAAAATGCCTTCAGTTTTATTGTACACCTAGGTGATCTTTATTATGCTCTTAAAAGCCACCCTCAAACTCAAACACACACACACACACACACACACAGACACAGATATACTGCTTAGAGTACACCAGGAACAACGAACAAACAAAAAACTGCAAACCGCATGAGAGACAAAGACATCCCTGAAGCAGAACGCGAGCGCATGTAAATAACGCAGGAGCAGCTGAATGGAGAAAACACTTTAGTCTTGAATCGTCATTAAAGTGGCTTGGCTGGATTGTCCTCAACGCAGCTGCCAGATGCCAAGAGGAAGTTACCAATCATCTGTGTCTGGATTTGCATTTTTTGTCTTGTCTCTCAGCGCCGTCCGTCCTCCGCCCTCACTCGTCTGTGTTTTTGGCACTTGTGCTGTACTTCCAGAGCAAGAATGCAGACACTCGCTCTTTGTGTGCTTGACAGGCGCTTGATACCGCAGGATACATGCACTTCTTAACCCTGCCAGGACTGCCATTACTGGGTGTATCTCCGGGTGAAATGGGCTTGTTTCTCTTTTGTGTTGGTGTTGTGATTGACAGCGACACTGAAATACATGCGAGCCTGGCCGGAACTGCGGTTCTCGGGGGTCACTTTTCATTTTTGAAGAATGCTTTGGTTGGGAGTTTGAACTTAATGGCACTTCTGGGAAATTAAACTTTTTATTAGTTTTATTATATATATATTTTGGCTGTTTAATAGAAAGAGGAAAGACATTTGATCCCATTTACACAGATATACACTCACTGGCCACTTTATTAGGTACACCTTCCTAATTTTGGTCCATATTGACATGATAGCATCCCGCAGTTGCTGCAGATTTGTCGGCTGCACATCCATGATACGAATTTCACGTTCCACCACATCCCAAAGGTGCTCTATTGGATTGAGTTCTGGTGACTGTGGAGGCCATTTGAGTACTGTGAACTCATTGTCATGTTCAGAAAACCAGTCTGAGATGATTCGCACTTTATAACATGGTGTGTTATCCTGCTGGAAGTTGCCATCAGAAGATGGGGACACTGTGATCATAAAGGTATAGACATGGTCAGCAACAACACTCAGGTAGGCTGTGGTATTGAAACAATGCTCAGCTAGTACTATGGGCCCAAAGTGTACCAAGAAAATATCCCCCACACCACCACCACCAGCCTGAATCATTGACACAAGCCAGGATGGATCCATTCTTTCATGTTCTTGATGCCCAAGTCTGACCCTACCATCCGAATGTTAAATAAGACTCATCAGACCAGGCAACATTTTTCCAATCTTCTATTGTCCAATTTTATTGTAAGCCTGTTCGAATTGTAGCCTCAATTTCCTGTTCTTAGTTGACAGGAGTGGCACCCAGTTTGGTCTTCTGCTGCTGTAGCTCATCTGCCTCAAGGTTGTGTTGTGCATTCTGAGATGTTTAAATAAGCATTCATTCATCATTCATTCATTTTCTTTTCACCTTAGTCCCTTTCGAGAGTTCACACTTAGCTGATGATTAATAATAATGCGTATTTGGCATGCTCTCGCCGGGAGAGAGCCCTGAGCTCAGAATATCCTTGAGCCTGGGGCTCCCTCCCGTTTAAAGGACGAGAGGAGAGTTTGAGCTCAGGTAAGTCTCGAGAACTCCCCCCGCTTGTGAATGTTCTGAGATGTATCTGTCTAGAATTGCCTTAAGAGGCCATTTAAAGTAGTCTATTTACTTAGTATGTTTTCGGACGGTGGGAGGAAACTGGAGGACGCGGGGAAAACCCACGCGAACACGGGGAGAACATGCAAACTCCACACAGAAACGCTGACTAGCTCGGAGAGAGGCTGAACCAATGGCGTTCTTGCTGTGAGGCAACAGTGCTAACCACTGGGCCACCGTGCCGCCATATCAGAGAAGGGGAGGAGTTGGGGTGGAAGGGGGGATTCTTCAAGACGAAGATGACTGGAGTAGAAAGCTTTGGTAATTTATAGTGAGTCATGATTCGTCTGATTGGTGCATTGTGCTGAGCTGATGTGGTACCAGCTGTGTTCAATCATAAGCACGTGATCCTCTCGAAATTTAGTTTATAAATAAACCCCACTTATTAATCTGGGGTCACCACAGCGGAATGAACCGCCAACTTATCCAGCATATGTTTTACGCAGCGGATGCCCTTCCAGCTGTAACCCATCTCTGGGAAACATTCATACACACTCATTTACACTCATACACTACGGACAATTTAGCTTACCCAATTCACCTATACCACATGTCTTTGGACTTGTGGGGGAAACCGGAGCACCCGGAGGAAACCCACGTGAACACGGGGAGAACATGCAAACTCCACACAGAAATGCCAACTGAGTCAGCCGAGGCTCGAACCAGCGACCTTCTTGCTGTGAGGCGAACGTGCTACTCACTACGCCACCGTGGCACCCTTAAATAAGCATAATAGATGAAATAACCTTCATTTCCACTGAAGAATATCTCATAAATCTTTGATACATTACGAATTTCCCTGTAAGGCCATCTTTGTACGCCTTTTAGATCTTTTCTCAGTCCACTTTCACATTTCGTTTTTGTTCCAAAGTGGAAACAAAGAGGTTAATCTCTCCTTTCCTGCACATATGTGACTGTCATTAATGGGGCCATGGGACAAATCTCTTTTTCCAAATCTCCCAAGAGCTCGTGTGTGCCTTTGGGAGGAGGAGGGGGGGGGACGAATCTCTTTTTCTGAGCTCCCGAAATCCCCAGAGTCCTTTGCGTGCCTCTGCCCTGAGGGTCCGAAGCAGACACCCGGGAACATGAAGCATTGGCTTTCGATTTAGCAGTTTCCTGTGAGCCTTACAGACCCAACCGCACCAAACAAGCCATGAACGAGGGAGCGTATGGACAGAAACAGGAGGAGGAGATGCAGGGGGAAAAAAGAGAGAGAGAGACCTTTGCTTTCAGAACGAGCTCTCCAGCACTAGCACAAGTTAATGATGGGGAACCAGAGCGAATTCCCTGAGCGGAGCAGAGCAGCTTTCAAGATGGGCTGCACTGATCCACTGCCAGACACCAGAGAGAAGGGGAAAGACAGGAGGAGACAGCCAAACGAAAAGAGAAGAAGAATTATAGGGAGACGCTGACAGAAAGATTGGAGTATGTAGGAGATGGGATGTAGTTCTTCTTGAGCTGAATAAAAAAATAACAGATATGTGTATATATTTATGCACTAGAAGTCAAATTATTAGTGGTCCAGTGAAATAGTGGTTATTTTCAAAACTATTTCCCAAATGCTTTTTAACAGAGCGATTTTTTTTCAACACATTTTTAAAAGATAGTTTTGTTTGTCTTTACCACAGTGACAGTGCATAGTGATGTTCTATTTACAGTATGTAGCAAGATACTAGTGTGCAACATATCTGTCAACCCTCCCGTTTTTCCCGGGATTTACCCTTATTTTACAGTTCTATCCCGCTATCATCCCGTAAGGTATTTTCCCGTATTTTCAGTCTTTCTCTGAAGGGTGGCAATAAACATTAAAGAGCCGATCCTCCCTATACGCAACTCATACCGCTTCTTAAATGTGAGTCAGTTCTGTGCTTTCGGTTTATTTAGGCATGAACACTTTGAAATAAATATGAAAACAGCGGGATTCCCTTTCCTTTTCATTACAGGTGCCGTCGCTCCTCATATGCAATCCTCAAAACAGTCATAAAGCGGTGCGTGACTGTCAGCTGACGCACTCCATAGTCATAAACAGACGCTGTTTGCCAAACGGATTCTGTACATGCGTTTTGAAGCGTAACGAAAGTGGATACTGGGTTTTGGGTGTGTGTTTGAACAGACATATACACATAATTAATAATAATTACATCTAAAGATGTCGATCTTGATGGCCACTAATTTTGTCCTAAATGAACATAAAATGTTAGGAAAGCAATCGAATGCTTTCATTATAACGTTAGATGTGTGTATTGTTAAAGTGACACCTCTGTTATTTAATGTAATCAAACAAAAAATCTAAATAAAACTAGATTCATTCGTTGCTCTTCATTTAGAGTAAGTTATACAGGGAGAAAAAGATTAATGAGATTTGATAACTTGATTCTATTTCTTTGTAATAGCAAATTTTTAAAAAGCTAAACTATTTGCTAATGTATACTATAACATTTTCTTTTGTAAATAATTATATTTAAAAAAATTACTGACTGTTTAACTGTTTATACAATGTAACATCTTCAGTAGAACATATTTAATATGTTTTTTTTTTCTTTTTTATTTATTTAGTTATTAATTTTATTTTATATTATTTATTTATTAAACATTTTTTGAGGGGGGGGGGGGTCTTATGGTGTTATCCCTTATTATGGTGGGCGTATCCCTTATTTTCACATCCCAATGTGGACAGGTATGAGATGTTGACAAGTTATTAGATGGTTAGTTCTATTAAGTATAACTATTAACTATTTCTTTTATTAACTGTTAAGTATTAGATGGTTTGTTGTGTTTTATTTGATTATTATTATCATTATTTTAATTAAAAACTGTTTTTATTACACTCAAACTAAAAGACTAAAGGCATTATAGCAACTATAAAATGATCACAACAGCCCTTTATCATAGAATGGTTTAAAAACACTATATTTACTATAGATTACCATAGTAATTGTTGGTTTATAATGCATTTAGTGCTGTTGCTTTTTGTAATACAATATATTTTGGTAATAAATATGGATTTGCATATTCAAAATTCAAAATAGCATGACTATTCGTTCATTTTCATTCATTTTCCTTTAGCTTAGTCCCCAACTACATTCATTCATTTTCTTTTCGACTTAGTTGAACATGCAAACTCACCACAGTAATTCCAACTGACCCAGCCGAGGGTCGAACCAGCGACCTGTGTATGTCTGTGTGTGTGTTTTAAAAAAAATGTAATAGGCCATGCGTTAAAATATGTTTTCTCTCTTGTTTTGTCTTTTATGAACGCTCATATTTTTGTATTATTCACAGTGTTCACAGTGTCCAAATGCTTGAAAACTGTATAAGCTTTTTTTGGTGATGGCAGCATATTCATTGCTCAGGTTTGAGTTCTTTCAGAGACTTCAACAGAGTGTTAAAATCTTGATGGTTCTGTGAGTCTCGTCTATCAAATCTAATCTTTATTTTGTATTTTCTATCGGATTCGAGTCAGGTGATAGGCTAGGCGTTCTCTGAAAGCATTTAAGAGTTTACTCGGCCGTGTTTTGAATCATTTTGAGTCTTTCAATTTGAGTCTTCCTGAGATGTCCACCCTGCATGGTTTCATCTTCATCATCCTGCTAATGTAGATGTTGGACTGAAGCAGCTAGTATTCATTTACACTGACGAAGGGCAGAGGGTTGCTGAAAAACTACCGAGAGATTTCAGTTGCTTTCTGGGTCTTCACTGGCTTTCTACACCTTCCTTTCTTCATGTGTTCAATACTTGTGTCATTTCATTTTATTACACATGACTTCATTTGTAAACTAATTAGCTTAGTTTTCTTTGCATATATGGATTTCTTTGGTTGTTTCTAACATCCAGTGAAAATTTCTAGTCAATCGCACCATTATAAATAGGTTTTCTGAGAAAAATGTTAATGTGTTCAATACTTATTTCCCCCACTATAGTTGTGTTTTGTTGGTCGGTCGGCTTGGTGTGTATCAGCCTGTAGGAAGCAGCACCGTAAATGAGAAAAAATAAGGATGACTTGATAAAATTCCTCCTAAAAGACTATACATTTGAAGCAAGCATCAGACGCTGAATCCTCACCATGTTTCCAGGAAGAAAAACAAGGCCTTTTGAAAAACAGAATTGAAAGCCCAAGTATCCCGAGCAGCACACACACGGGCTGCCAAGAGGCCAGGGAAATCTGATACGTCCTCATTGGGTGCCTTAACAAAGATCTATTGAGGCCCGGAGAGGACTCTGATTGTGGAGGAGAAGGAGGTAAAAAAAAAAAAAGAAGAAGAAGAAAAAAAAACCTGGGGCCATGACAGGCATCCGGTAAGGGGATCATTCTGCCTCTGTCCTCCCTTAACATTCCCCCGGGTGGGCTGGAAGACGCCCAATAAAGCAGGGTTTGGCCGAAGCAAGCGGAGGTGTCTGTGTTTGTGCCTGAGGGGAGAGAGCTATTATCATGCCGACTACACCGAGTTGAAACCATTTCTACGGTTCAGGTCTTTAACCTCTGCGCTGATTAAGGTTATCCGAGTAATTTAGTGGAAGCGGTATCACATTATGGTAGACTTATGAGGTGGAAATTAAATTTTGCTCCAGGCTTATAAACTCTGGGGAGGAAGAGATGTGGAAGTGGATGCACATGGGTGACTTCCTGTTGATTTTGTTCACCAAGGGCGTTTTTAGGCTTAACGAGATGATGTCTTTGTATCGGGTTATCTGTAAGTGTGCGGATAAACACACAGGCTACTAAAGGGCACGTGTGTGAGGAGGTTTTGTGTGCTTTTGAGAATGTATGGCACATGTTTGTTCATCATTTTCTAAACTTTCTTTCATTATGCCAACTTTTTTGCATTGGAAAGTGATCTTTTTTTGTTTAAATATGCAAATTAGGCATTATTTCATTAAATATGGGCAGCACGGTGGCCTCACAGCAAGAAGGTCACTGGTTCGAGTACCAGCTGGGCCATTTGGCGTTTCTGTGTGGCGTTTGCATGTTCTCTCCGGTTTCCCCCACAGTCCAAAGACAAAAAAACAAAGAGTGTATGGATGTTTCCCAGTGCTGGGTTGTGGCCAGAAGGGCATCCGCTGCATAATACATATGTCAGAATAGCTGGCGGTTCATTCTGCTGTGGCAACCTCTGATATATAATATTGTGTATGTCTGTGTGTGTTTAAAAAAGCATAGTTTTTATATATACTTACGGATGTCCTAAGCATTCAAATATTTTTTCTCTCTTCTTTGGTCGTGATCATGACTTAATTATCTTGTGATTGCGACATAACAGCTCGTTTTCTCGTGATCTCGACATAACAAAAAGTTGTTTTCTCGTGATAACGACATATGTATTATTATTATTATTATTATTATTATTATTATTATTATTATTATTATTATTATTATTATTATTATCTGGCCAATGAGTCTGCACCGGCCCTGTAAAAAGCAAATACTATGGTGCAAAATAAGTTGCTGCATGTATGAATTAAATTATGAAAAATGATGAAGATCCTGTTTTTGCTTTGATCCTTTCCGCAAGTTATTTAGAGTTGCTTTAAAATGGTAAAAGTTGAGGGAGTATTATCGTAAATAATGATATATAATCATATACTTTAATATAATCAATGTGCATTAATCATGAGCCCGAGCGTTTGCGCTCATATTATTATGGCTGTTCTGAATGCCTTTAACGTGTTGCACGAATGCGCGTCTGCAGTTAGGCTATTCTCTTCCTGTTCGCAGGGACGGTAAATGAGTTATGTGGAGATCACAAGAAAATTAGGTTGTTATTATGAGAAAACAATATTTGTTATGTTGAGAAAGTGAGTTATGTCAAGATCACGAGATAATGAAGTCACAATCACGACAAAACAAGAGAGAAAAAATATTTTAATACATGACCTCTTAGGACTTCCGTATATACTATAAAATAAAAATATTTGAACGCATTTTGTATTTTGTCTTTATTGCACTGTAAAAAAAAAATGTTGCCTAATTTTTGTAGTTCAATCAAGTAAATATTTCTAGTCATCTCAACTTACATCAATCAAACTGACTAAAAATATTAAGTTAAACAGTATAAGCATATAAGTTATAACTTATAAGTAGGCCCACACGGAATCTGCCTAAACGGAAAGATTTTTAGCTCATCATGGAGTCTATTTAGTTGTGTAAATGTGTGTACATTTATATTTATTCAGTTTTTATTATATGATTCATTTGCAAAACAGTTTGTAAAGTAATATTTTCTGTCTTAGAGATATATGAGAGACTTGTTTTGTTTACCAAATAAGTGGATCGAATTAGATTTGCATTCATTCATTCATTCATTTTCTTTTCGGCTTAGTCCCTTTATTAATCCGGGGTCGCCACAGCGGAATGAACCGCCAACTTATCCAGCATTTGTTTTACGCAGCGAATGCCCTTCCAGCCACAACCCATCTCTGGGAAACACATTCATACATTCTCATTCACACACATACACTATGGACAATTTAGCTTACCCAAATCACCTGTACCGCATGTCTTTGGACTGTGGGGGAAACCGGAGCACCCGGAGGAAACCCACGCAACCACGGGGAGAACATGCAAACTCCACACAGAAATGCCAACTGGCCCAACCGGGACCTGCCCCAACCGGGGATCGAACCAGCGACCTTCTTGCTGTGAGGCGAACGTGCTACTCACGCGCCACCGTGGCGCTAGATTTGCATTGCAAACATTAAATAAAAGTCAAAAAGGTATTATTTTTTATTTGATATAGTAAGTTTGTAGTTGCGATACTCCCAAAAATCATTCCACATAAATCAGCAGATTTCTCCAAATAGCAAAAAATGTCCGCTGATTCTGTCTGGCCCTACTTATGTTAAACTTTGTGCAACTTAAAGAGTTCAGTTGATGACGGATTAGCTTATGAAAGTAAATTAAAGCAACACCAAAAAGTTCCATATCACAGCCATCTTCATCATTCACACGTTCGTTCATTCATTCCACCCCTACTCCTCCTCCTTTCCTAGATGGGTGGCACGGTGGCCCAGTGGTTAGCACTGTTGCCTTACAGCAAGAAGGTCACTGGTTCTAGTCCTTACCAAGCCAGCCGACAATACTGTGAGTTTACATGTTCTCCCCGTGCTCACATGGGTTTCCCCCGAGTTCCCCGATTTCCTCCCACCGTCCAAAATGTGCTACTTAAGTTAATTGACTAATCTAACATGCACTAAATCGGCACCATAGACGTGCTCCTAGTAAGTAGTTCTCTCTTAGGAGCAATCACTATCTGTTCATCAGCTACTAGAGCAGGGGAGTTCTCGAGATCTACCTGAGCTCAAACTCCCCTCTCGCCTTGCAAACGGGAGGGAGCCCCGGGCTCGAGGATCTTATGAGTTCAGATCTCTCCTGGGACAGCATGCCAAACAAGCTTTATAATCAATCATCAGCTAAGTGTGAACTCTTGAATTGTCATTAAACATTTTACAGCATGTGCTTTTATGATCACTTTGTGGAAGAAACAGGCTAAAGTTTCTCCCTGAAACAATCATGTCCATTTAAATTCCGATTACAAAAAAGAATAATAAAAGCAATATATCTCAAATTATTTTTCATCGAAAATTAACTAAATTGGGTCAGTTCTTCAAACAATGCTGTAACACAATGTACATAATGTAAATGTGTCTTATATTTAGCCGAGCCGTTCCTCTAAGACACATGGTTTCCGCCGTTTACAGTGCACATTAGCAACACTTGTGGCAGTGAACTGACATATGGCGTTTACAGCGCTCATCACACATCAGCGCAATGAAAACACTGCAGCATTTTAACAATGCACGCCATATTGCGAGTAGCCAACAATTGGCACAGCTGATCTAACAAGCGCTTTGCACTCTTCCCGGGGTGTTTCCTTTTCCCTTCCCAGCTGAATTACAGTTTATAGGAGCCTTTCACACAACACGCTGCCACTAAATTTAGCACATCATTAGTTTCACAGTTTTCATAACACCAGCGCGGGGCCATTCCTCTGCGGTGACAGATCTCATCGCTGCGGCTGAATCACAATTTGTTTAAAAAGGAGTTCTAGCTTATTTCAATGGAAGGATGGAGGACTGAAATAACCTCGTGCAGAAACACCCTTGGCTTTCTGATGAAAACGATGATGAAATTGATATACTTTTTTACTTGTCAGCTTCAGTGTTATAAGCTGCAGAAGTGCACAAGAAAGTTTCAAACACAATTAGAAGGAAACTGTAATAGAATTAAATGGCTCTAGAAAGCTTAAAGCAGTAGGAACAACCAACTGCTTTTTTGAAATCAAGCAAAGATCTGTTTCACATAAAAAAATGATACATAAATCATAGTTTTTAGTAAATAAATATTTGTAAATGCTTTAAATACATGATTCATTCATTCATTCATTCATCCATTCATTATATTTATTTATTCATTCTTTCTTTCATTCATTCACTTATTTATTCACTTATTTATTTATTCCTTCTTGTATTAATGTATTCATTCATTTATTTACTTATTTATTCACTTATTTATTTATTCCTTCTTGTATTAATGTATTCATTCATTCATTCATTCATTTATTTACTTATTTTCTCATTTATTTATTTACTTATTTATTCACTTATTTATTTATTCCTTCATGTATTAATGTATTCATTTGTTCATTCATTCATTCATTCATTTATTCACTTATTTGCTCATTTATTTATTTACTTATTTATTTTTTACTTCATGTATTCAGTCATTAATTGAACCATTTGATCGTTCGTTCATTCATTCATTCGTTCATTCATTCATTTGTTTGTTTGCTCATTCGTTCATTTAATCATTACGTTTATTTATTCATTCATTAATTTTTTCAGTCATTCATTTGATCATCCATTTATTCATTCAATCATTTATTTACTTATTTATTTTTCCTTCATTTATTCATTCAGTCATTCATTTGATTATTCTTTCATTCATTCATTCATTCACTTATTTACTCATTTATTTTTTCCTTCATTTATTCAATCATTCATAGAACCATTTCATTCATTTGTTCATTCATTCGTTCGTTCATTCATTCAATCATTATGTTTATTCATTCATTCATTCATTTATTTATTCATTCATTCATCTATTTTTTCGTTCGTTCGTTCATTCATTCATTGTTTTTTTATTTATTCATTCATTTACTTATTTACTTTTTTATTTACCTATTTATTTATTCCTTTATATGTTCATTTGTTAATTTGTTCAATCATTCATTCATTTGTTCATTATGTTTATAAATAAATAAATTAATTTATTTATTTATTAATTCATTAACTTTTTTACCAATGTATTTACCTATTTATTAATTCCTTCATTTGTTCATTCATTCATAGTTTATTTATTCATTTGTTCTTCTGTTCCTTCATTCATTCATTCATTCATTCATTCATTCATTCATTCATTCATTCATTCATTCATTCGTTCGCTTGTTCATTCATTTATTATGTTTATTCATTCATTCATTAATTCACTTATTCATTCACCCGTTCATTCATTTCTTTACTTAATTATTTACCTATTTATTTCTTCATTTAATAATTTGTTCATTCGTTCATTCATAATTTATTCATTCTTTCATTTATTTATTTATTCATTCACTTATTCATTCATTCACTTGTTTACTAATTTATTTACCTAACTTTTTTCCGTAATTTGTTCATTCATTCATTTATTCTTTTGTTCAATTCATTCATTTATTAAGTGTGAATTTGTTCATGTGTACATTTTTATTCCATATATAAAAAGAGTGAACGCAGTAATAACAATTAAAAACAAAATCATCCCAGTAATCCTGATCAGATAAATGATGGGTTTAGATCCCAAGTATTTTAGGTTTAAAACTTCAAGTGATGATTGTTTTACAAAATAAGAGATTTGAGTCCAAATGGAGCTGGAAAGCAAAAAAATATAAGTACAAATAGTGTTTGAATGCCTTTTTCCTTCGGCTTAGTCTCTATTTCAGAGGTCGCCGCAACGAATAAACCGCCAGCTATTCCAGCATAACTATTCACAGCAGATGCCCTTCCAGCCGCAACCCAGTACTGGGAAACACCCATACACTTATTCACATACATACATACACTATGGCCAATTTAGTTTATTCAATTCACCTATAGCACATGTCTTTGGACTGTGGGGTAAACCGGAGCACCCGGTGGAAACCTACGCCAACATGAGGAGAACATGCAAACTCCACACAGAAATGCCAACTGACCCAGCTGGGACTCAAACCAGCGACTTTCTTGCTTTGAGGCGACAGTGCTGATAATTTATTAAAGTTATATTATTCTTGCATTTTATAACATTTGTTGTTGCATTTGTCGTGGTCGTTGTTGTTGTTGTGTATTCCATCTATCCAAACCCAGGCCAATAACAATGTGATATTTCTGTGGGAACTATAAAGGTAATTTGCATTCAAATAAAGACTCTTTATCACTAGATGATTAAAGAGCCTCCAATGGCCCTGATGTTTATTTAAAGTCAAGTGAAATGCATTACAGAGGCTGTCAAGGATTTCAGTTTAGTAACACAGTATATTAATGACAAGGACACAGGAGAGGTCTATTGTTTCCCATTAGGAACTTTATTGTATCTGAAATGCTCTAATAAATATACATGGATGTTGGAAGAAACTGAGTTTTAAGATGTCCTTGCTTATCTTTTTATAAATAACTTAAAGGCATTTGACAATATCATTATTTTACAATCGGAAGATGTGAGTTTTAATCACCATCACCTGAATTAATAATGCAGTAAGCCCTGGTGAATGTTAAAGGTTCATGGTGTTTTTTTACAGCTACATGTGATTGTGGCATGAATGAACTTGGTTAAACCTTGGATTTGCTATAAATAAAAATGAAACACCAAAGATTTCAAATTAAATTAAATTAAATTAAATTAAATTAAATTAAATTAAATTAAATTAAATTAAATTAAATTAAATTAAATTAAATTAAATTAAATGACAAAATTTAAATAAATTTTAAATAGTAAATAAAATAAACACACAATTAAACAATTAAATTAACAAACAAAATCAATTTAATGCATAAAAACTAAACATAAAACAAAATAAAAATAAAATACAATTATTAAATAAATAAAAAAAATTATTATAAATTAAATAAAAAAACAAACTGAAATAAATAAAATTACAATACAATTAAAAAGTTAAATAGAATCATTTAAATAAATGTAAAAAAATTAAGTAAAATAAAAAACAATAAAATAAAATTATTAAAATAGTAAAATAAATGAAAAACAAACAAAATGAAATAGATACAAAAATTAATTAAACAGAAAAAATAAATAAAAAATAAAAGGTAAACAAAATAAAATAAATATAAAATAAAATTATTACATTTAATTACATTTAATTAAATTAAAACAATTAATAGAAAAATATTTATTTAAATTTATATTAAATTTATTATTAAATAAAATTTAATAATAACAGTAAATAAAATAAAATAAATATAAAACAAAATTATTAAATCAAATTAATTTGAAAATGTTAAATAAATTTAAAAAATAACAGTAAATAAAATAAATATAAAATTAAATTATTAAATTAAATTAATTGGAAAACTTATTCAAAACACTAAAAAAATAAAACATTTTTCCTAAATTCCAAAGTTTTAATCGTGTGAGTAGTGAGTAGTCCTCTATAAAGTAGTGAGTAGTCATTTGCATAAAACACACCCATTGCCCCCAAATAAGGGCTTTCCTGTACAGCCCTTTAAAACAAACTCAGTTTTACAGATCATTGATCTGGCATTATCTGGCATGAAACATGTGCTGGATGAGTTGGGGGTTCATTCCGCTGTGGCGACCCCAGAATAATAAAGAGACTAAGCCTGAAAGAAAATGAAGGAATGAATGAAATAATATATGATCCACAAACTACAAGCAAAACAGAAGCTTGGTATTAATCCTTGTCTATTTTTCTTTCTTCTTCTTTAACATCATGTTGAAGAATACCACTCTTATCCATTTAATCAGGATGAAAAGAAACTCCATAATGACAATTATGGCCATAAAAGTAGTACAAGCTCTTGAAATACATTCCAAATGTCATCTTACACTTATATGAAAGCGTTTAGTGAAGTGCAGAACAAAACTCAAAGATAAATTGTCTTCACACCCGACAGGACAGCTTTGCGTCTAAATGGAAGAGGACAACCGAGGGCAAGATTTTTATAGGGAATAATGATTACGATTTATTTCCTCACACAAAGCTGCTGATGACTGCATACGGACGCAAAGGTCATACAGACTTCAGTTACGATGTGTTTAATGGCATTTTAAAGCCTTAAAAGAGCGTTGTAGCAGATCCTAAAAGACAGATAATGTGATCCTGTAAGATCAAGAGCTTATTTTCATTCAGTGCTGGTCTAATTGTCCACTTATGGAGATGATTCTTCTCTATATAATTCAAAGCCGTTAGTATATGCCTCTCTAGGTTATGATACTGTACGTTTATGCTGTGAGTTTCACTTTAGACGGGGTTTAGAGAATTGATTGTGTTTTTTGTTACAGAGGTTTTGGCGTAGATAGCAATGAAGACGTATTTCAAACTAACAGCTGTAGGATTTCAGTATGCCAGAGGAGAAAGACGGATGTCACTGAAAAGAAATATTCATTGGATTTACAACATTATTAGAGGTAAGTGGTTGCAAATAATTTATATGGGCTGAATTTAAACAAACAGATTAATAATACAGTAATTTCAGCCCACACAGCAAACATTCCGGTGTTAAATACACAGTGTGATTTTTTGTGATTTGACTTTAAAATAACTACATTCTCGCTTGAAAAACTCTTAAAACTTGATTTTGTGGCATAGTTTATGAGTATTTTTCCTAATTTTCGCCATTAACAGCCCTCATTGGTTTAATGCACAGCACATGCGAGTTGCTATAGTAACTGTAAACGTTTAGGAGAACCAAATTTAATTCGAAGTGATCAAAACTGACTGGAACTACCTGTGCGTTTCAACGAAATATACCACACCCTCCAGCCAATCAGAATCAAGAATAGATGGAATAAATAATGGAATAAAATCCCAATATACTTGAACTCCTCCACCTGGGGTAAGGACTTTCCTCCAACCTGGAGATGGCAGATCACCTTTTTCCGGTGGAGCACCATGGCCTCGGAGTTGGAGGTGCTGATTTTCATCCCAGCCGCGTCACACTCTGCAGCAAACCGCCCCAGTGCATGCTGGGTAAACTCTGGTAAACATCACTTGGGTTAACACAATTTCATTTAACTTCTTTTCCTTTTTTCTTCATTTACAAATCTCTCTCTGTAAGCAGAGAGTGAATGAGCTGCTATCAGAGATGACAAACTCCTTCTGTTCCCCACTCGGTGTATATGAGTAAAACACTAGTGCTGAAATACAAATCGTATTGCTTTCGCTGCTCATTAACGGAAACCATCCATGACAATATTGGCTTTGAAGCGCACAGTAGATCAAATGCAGCTCTTTGTCAAACATCGCATGACTTGTCAGATGCTCTTTTTTTTCACATCAAGCGTGCCTTTCAGCCTTAACTGGCTAAACACAGCAGAAATCGTAACACCATTTGCACTTGAAAGTTCTTTATCTGGGCTTTGAAGAGTCTGGAATAAAGGGGGTGTGTGGAATCAAGCCCTCCTAAATCACTTGTATTTTTACACTTTGTATGAGATGTGCTGAAAGGCCATTTAGACGCGAGCATAGCCAGAAGGTGAGAGCCTTTTGGGGATTAGACGAGTGTGTATCCCTCTAAAAGCCTCTCACACCTATCTCTCAGACAGGCTTTTTTTTTTTTATTCCCTTTAAAAAGTCAGCTGACGTGCACAAAGCGGCCTGTGTTGAACTGACACGGGATTTCGATTTATGGCGGCGTTATACTGATAGCACTATTCATGTGGCAAATATCCAAGATGAAATTGCTATTCAGAAAGAGCGCATGAGAGTATGCCTGCGGGCCATGTTTTCTCCAAGAATCCGAGGCTTGTTGAGGCTGATCAAGAGGCATTTTCTTGAACACGTCTGCCTCGCCATGCCTGAAATGCCAAACGGATCCTGAAACATAAGTCTTTTCTCAGAAACGTGGCGTGCGTATGGCCTCGGGTCAGAGTTTCTCTGTGACTACATCGTTCCCATCAGGCTATACACCTTGTTTGTAAATACCAATGTTCTCCGAAGTGCCTCGTGGTTATATATGAGAGGAATCATATGCTGGAGATCGGGAACATAACTGTGGGCATTTGAAGAGTTGAGTTACTGAAGGTTGCAGGTGTCAATCTCACTCCACTACTGTTGGGTCTTTAGCAGAGCTGGCAGACGATTGAAGCCGTTTTAGGCCGCGTTTACACTAGTGCGTTTTAGTTTTAAAACGCCGTTTTAGCATGAAAACGATCCGCGTCCACACTAGCGTTTCACCCTGCGTTTCTGAACAGATCTCTGTCCACAGTACTCCACCAGAAACGTATATTCAATTCAATTCAATTCACCTTTATTTGTATAGCGCTTTTACAATGTAGATTGTGTCAAAGCAGCTTCACATAGAAGGTTATAGTGAATTAAAAATGTCAGTTTAGTAATTAATGTTTGAGTTCAGTTCAGTGTTGTTTAACATTCACTACTTAGAGTCCAAACACAGAAGAGTAATCCATCGGTGCGCAGCTCTAGCTGCAGGCTAGGCGCCGGAGGTTGGAGAACTCGAGGCTCGTCTGTCCTTGGAGGGTCACGGGAATCCGTCTCTTGCTTGCTACTCCGCCAAGCAGCTGCTCAGGATACAGCGAGGTCCAGGATTATGGAGCCTTGGAATCGTCTCGTCGCGGGTCTTGGATCGCATCCGTGGCGCTGCATAGTATATATCACACGTATGTCACGTGACCATTAGCGTACTCTGGGCATGCGCGTTCAAGTATAAACAGTAATTATGTGTCTTGCTCGGCATTTGGTTATTGTTAGTCAACAAACGCTGGTTGAACGATGAACGCGATGGTAAAGAAAGCAAGAGAGGTCTTTTTGTGGACAGACGACGAGGTCGAGTTGTTACTTAAAGTAACAAATGAATAAAAAACATCCACGGCTATCGAAAATACAGTGTTTACAGTGAAGGCTGGTCTGCTGTCTTCCGGTGGCGTTATAGTCATGTGCGCTTGACGAATAAGGGAAGGATACGCAATGACCCAAAAGCCCCAATCACGTAGTGAATCTCAGCAGCCACGCCTCTGTTTTCAAATGTCTCCGTTTTACCCCATCCACACTGAGACGGAGCAGCAGCAGAAAGAATGAAAACGGCCTCTCCAGCGTTTCCAAAATGCTCCGTTTTCAGGGCTCGAAAACTCCGGCGTAGTGTGGACGGATGACGTAACCGTAGCAAAACGTATGCGTTTTAAAACGAAAACGCACTAGTGTAAACGGGGCCTTAGGAACTGTCAATTTAAATATCTGTTACGTTTCCGTATTTTGTGATTCATGAGTGTTTTTCGGTTATTTAGCATTATGGGATGTTGATTTCTGCTCTGTCGACTTTTAATGTTGAAAATTCAACTCTACAGTTTGAAGAGCCCCTATTATAATGTAATGTGCATTTATATTGCGCATTTATTGTGTATGGCCATATACACAAAGTGCTTCACAATCATGAGGGGGGTCTCTCCACATCACCACCAGTGTGCTGCATCCACTTGGATGATGCGACGGCAGCCACAGGACAATGGCGCCAGTGCACTCTCCACACACCAGCTATAGATGGACTGGAGAGACAGTGATAGAGCCAATTCAGTGGATGGAGATGATTGGCCATGATGGTTAAGAGCTGAGGTTACACCCTTACTCTTTATGATAATTTTTTTAAATTAGACAAATGTCTAAGATGCATAAGTATAAAACATCACATGAGCAATGTATAAATATTGCTTTGAGAACAGCAGGATGATTCATAAAGAACATTCTATTCATGTTCATTCATAACTCTTAGATAACCTTGCCAGGGGTTCTGAGAACATTCCTTATTATCTGGACTTTCGCCAGAATAAAGCACACTTTCCCACACTCGTTCAACGTCACTGCAGCACTGCTAACATATACATACAGTACTATGAAAACAATAACCATCCAGTTACAGAATAAATGACTCTAACTGCTGCTCGGGGTATCCATTCAGCGTAATCCAGTTCTTAAAGAATGGCTTCTTTTTATTTAAAAGCTTACAGCGTAATCCCATTCCCGAGTGAATATGACTCTAATGAGCCACTTCTTTTTAGTGTATTAAAAATAAACCAGTGTAATCTTGCTCTTAAATAAATGACTTGAACAAGTTCATGTAGTGAATAAAACGCACGCAGTACACAAATAACTGTGGTTTAAAACGGTCTTATTATGTTTACATGACAGTGTGTGGAAAAAGAGACACATTATACCTATTAGGCTATTGGATTACATTTAATGTGTTCTCTAAAAAGCCATTAAAGAGTATATGCGAATACATTTAACCCTTGTGTGCTGTTGGGGATGTTTTCATCCACTCTGGGGTCATTTTAAGTCTTAATTTGGCCACAACTTTCTCAGTGTTTCAGCAAATGGAACTATTTTTGGTGACAAATCCTTATTTTGACAAATTTTTTGAGAAAATGCTTTGAAAATGTCATGCATTCACACTATAATTTAATGTTATACTCCATAGAACTCCATTTAAAAGACTTAAACTTGTTTGCACTGATCTATCTAAAGGGTTAATGGTGCCAACTGATGATAAACCATTAAAGTATCAAATTATATCTCCTCCCAATAGGAGGAAAAGCCACTAACAATCAAGAATGCACGATTATATATAGTGCCATGGCTTTGCAATGTATACACACCAGCCACTTCTGTTAGATACACCTGTCCAACGGCTCGTTAGCACAAATATATATTCAGCCAATCACATGGCAGTAACTCAATGCATTCATGTAGACTTGGTCAAGACGATCTGCTGCAGTTCAAACCGATCATCAGAATGGGAAAGGTAGGTGATTTAAGTGACTTTGAACATGGCATGGTTGTTGGTGCCAGACAGGCTGGTCTGAGTATTTCAGAAACTGCTGATCTACTGGGATTTTTTACTGGGAAAATATCCAGTGAGCGGCTGTTTTGTAGGTGCAAATGCCTTGTTGACGTCAGAGGTCAGAGGACAATGGCCAGACTGGTTCGAGCTGATAGAAAGACAACAGTAACACAAATAACCACTTGTTACAACCAAGGTATGCAGAAGAGTATCTCTGAATGCACAACACGTCCAACCTTGAGGCAGATGGGCTACAGCAGCAGAAGACCACACCGGGTGCCACTACTGTGAGCTAAACACAGGAAACTGAGGCTACAATTCGCACAGGCTCACCAAAATTAGACAATAGAAGATTGGAAAAACGTTGCCTGGTCTGATGAGTCTCGATTTCTGCTGCGACATTCTGATGGTCGGGTCAGAATTTGGCATCAACAACATGAAAGCATGGATCCATTCTGCCTTATATCAACGGTTCAGGCTGGTGGTGGGGGTGTAATCTTCTTGGCACACTTTGGGCCCATTAGTACCAATTGAGCATCGTGTCAACGTCACAGCCTAATTGAGTATTGTTACTGACCATGTCCATCCCTTTATGACCACAGTGTAGCCATTTTCTTATGCTTCTTCCAGCAGGATAACGCATAAAGCGCAAATCATCTCAGACTGCTTTCTTGAACATGACAATGAGTTCACTGTACTCAAATGGCCTCCACGGTCACCAGATCTCAATCCAATAGAGCACCTTTAAGATGTGGTGGAATGGGAGTTTCGCATCATGGTTGTGCAGCCGACAAATCTGCCGCAACTGCATAATGCTATCATGTCAATACGGACCAAAATCTCTGAGGAATGTTTCCAGTACCTTGTTGAATCTACACCACAAAATATTAAGACAGTTCTGAAGGCAGAAGGGGGTCCAATCCAGTACTAGTAAGGTGTACCTAATAAAGTGGCCGGTGAGTGTATAAATGTCATTATGATGGAAGACAATGGGGTAAAAACAGCCCCCAACATAATGAAAGCGTAGTCAATTTGAACAATACTCAAGGGTTAAATTTGCTTAGTAAATTTAAATATTTACACCATAAAAGCATTGAAAAATAAATCAAGATATTAAATTGTTAAATGTGTTCTGATTTAAGACACACACATGCTACTATTTGAATCTATTTTTTGCACATGTACATTTCAATGAAAAAAATATATACTTACTGTATTTGCAAGTCTAGGGTTCAACTTAGGTTTAAATATTTATGAAAATGTCTTACTTATCTTGCCATGCACACCCTGCAACATATGCTGAACAGACTGCTTTTGAAACCAATTTCTTTCCCCATTTTTCCCCCCATTTCCATAATGACGCTCAGAAGAAGTTATCACCACTGTGGGCTCAAGACGTCAACATAATTCATAACAAATTTAGCCTGAGAGCTCAGAAACCCAAGCAGCTTTACGCAGTCAGCTGAGTCACGTTTCCCCCAGTCCAGATATTATTTCCATTGCCAATTAGTACACATAAAAGCAGAAAATTCAGACTCGACCCACCGTTCTCAAGCCCTAAACTGGTCTTTTGGGTACATTTGAGAGCTGTTGCAATATGCAGCCTGCAGTTGTGAGCGAGGTAATTAGCGAATGAGATTTACATGAGGCTGGAGTGAAGACTATTAAATATTAATAATGCAAGAGCGAACTTGAGTTACTTTTTACTCTGAAAGAGATGCAATATTGAAGCGAGATGCAATGTTGAAATAACCTAGTCTAGTGGCAAAATCAGACATGAAGAGAGAATTATTTATAGTAATGCATCCGAGTTGTTTGCAAAACAAAACAATGGCTTGCATCTGTCATAAGTCTGTAAACGATGGTGTTCAGAAAGATGCGATGCAGACAAGGGGTATTTTCTAGGTGAAATATCGATTATCTATGATCAGGGATGGGCAGTATTTATGATACATGTGTATAAAATACATATTTTCAATTATTTTATGGGGGTTTGTGAAAATGGGTTAGTATTTTTGTAATGTAATGTGTATTTATATAGCGCATTTACTGTGTATGGCCATATAGCCAAAGCGCAGAAAATGATACTTTGTTTCACTTTTCACAGTTTTTTATTTATCTGCACCATCCGAGTACACACACACACACACACACACACACACACACACACACACACACACA
>CAIGQQ010038154.1:6178597-6190011 GCA_903798035.1 Danio albolineatus
GAGCACAAACTGACCCAGCTCTCTGTTCCTAGCTCTGTCTGTCAGTGGATCACCAGCTTTCTGACAGATAGACAACAGCTAGTCAGAATGGGCAAAATCATGTCTGACAGCCGCACCATCAGTACTGGTGCCCCCCAAGGATGTGTTCTCTCCCCACTGCTCTTCTCCCTGTACACCAACGACTGCACCGCAAAAGACCCCTCCGTCAAGCTCCTGAAGTTTGCGGATGACACTACTGTTATCGGCCTCATCCGGAACGGTGACGAGTCTGCATACAGACAGGAGGTGGAGCGGCTAGCTTTATGGTGCAGTTACAACAATCTGGAGCTGAACACGCTCAAAACAGTGGAGATGATAGTGGACTTCAGGAGAAACCCCCCTGCACTCCCCCCGCTCACCATCATGAACAGCACTGTGGCTGCAGTGGAGTCATTCAGGTTCCTGGGCACCACCATCTCTCAGGATCTGAAGTGGGACACTCACATAGACTCTATTGTAAAGAAAGCCCAGCAGAGACTGTACTTCCTCCGTCAGCTGAGGAAGTTCAACCTGCCACAGGAGCTGCTCGTGCAGTTCTACTCAGCTGTCATCCAGTCCATCCTCTGCACTTCAATCACCGTCTGGTTCGCCTCAGCAGCCAAATCTGACCTCCGTAGACTCCAGCGAATAGTCCGGACTGCTGAACGAATCACTGGCACTACCCTTCCTACACTTCAAGAACTGTACTCTTCCACAGTGAGTAAAAGGGCTCGCAAAATCACCCTGGACGCCTCGCACCCAGCACACTTCCTGTTTGAACTGTTACCGTCTGGCCGGCGCTATAGAGCACCGAGCACAAAAACTGCCAGACACAGGAAAAGTTTCTTTCCTCAGGCCATCTACCTCATGAACAGTTAATATTTCTCCTATTGTGCAGTAAATGTGCAATACTTTCTCACACGCACTTGTACACAGCACCTAATAATAATATACAATGCAATACTTTTCCTTACGCATTTGTACACAGCACCTTATAACAACATATAATGCAATACTTACTCTTTTGCACGCAGCACCTTATAACCTGTATATTTATAACAAATCTGTACATACATTTCAACATCCAGATCGTTGGACTGCATCTCTGTTTAATGTCTATTGTCTTTTATAATATTTATTCTGTGTTGTCACTATGTCACTTTATGTACACTGGAAGCTTCTGTAGCCAAAGCAAATTCCTTGTGTGTGTGAAGCACACTTGGCAATAAAACTGATTCTGATTCTGATTCTGATTCTGATTCTGATTCTCAATAATATTTGCAAAGCAAACATAGATCCTGTATGTGCCTTTTACATATATTTCAATTAATATGGAAAATGAGTGTATGTTTTTTACCAAAACTAAAATTGGATTGTTTTTAATTCATGTAAAACAATAAAATTTGCACAAAGAAATAACGGGGTTCTTCTATAAAGAAGTAGTTACTCTGCCTCGTTTAGAGCATCATTATAGGTGTTTTACGTTATAACTAATGTGGTTCAAATGATGGATCTGCGACAGAGAAACTACGGGTTTTGGGAAACACTCATCACTACATTGTTCTTTTCCCAAACGATGCATCGTACTATGATAGTTCAGCCACGAGTTACGACGTTGTTTGGGAAACGCACTTCTGCCTAATTAACCTAATTAACCTAGTTAAGCCTTTAAAAGTGACTTTAAGCTTTATAGAAGTGTCTTGAAAAATATGTAGTAAAATATTATTTACTGTCATCATGGCAAAGATAAAATAAATCAGTTATTAGAGCTGAGTTATTCAAACTATTATGTTTAGAAATGTGTTGAAGAAATCTTTTCTCGGTTAAAAATAAATTGGGGGAAAAAATAACAGGGGGGCTAATAATTCTGACTTCAACTGTGCATCCAAAACATATCACATTTAAATGTCTACATAGATATTCTGACTTGTACGTAATACATTAAATGATAAATATGTAAATTGTGTAAATAAATAGTAAAGCATTAAAACCTAATTATATTTCAAATCATTAAAAACTTCTTGCAGACAAATTAGTGCAACCTAAAGTAAAGTACTGAAGTAGAAGTAGAATGTTTTAAAGTAGTATTTTGGAAGCTCCACTTTCCCTTAAATCATCCATCGAGTCTTTTTCTGTGTATTCCCGACAACATGTTTCACTATATAAATTATCATGACCTCAAAAAATCCTCCTGAGCGATAATAGAGCAACTTCAGAGCGATTAAAGTCCCCTCCGGGCATATTCACAGAAACATGTCAATAAAATTGACACATGATAATCTGTTGTGATTTGACATGAGGCGTTGTGTCAGGTTAACATGCTGCAGGTCGACAGGGCTTGTAAGCGTTTGGCGTGTTTGTGGTCGACACTTTGATGTTTTCCGTGCAGAGTCATGTGTAGCTTTTGCCTTTCCTGTTGTGTTGCTGCTGTTCTGTGATTACACTTTGGCTGACAAGCTCATACATCCAGTAGACGTGCGGGCTTCATGCCCAGTGCACTGTTTACACCATCTACAGGTCCTGCCGATGGCTTTTTCATTTCATTTATATGACCTGATCTTCATTCTGATCCCTGCACGGCATACGAAACTGCATTTACGAAGAATGCACGATGCAAAAAATACATTCAGAATGTTTGTGGCATATTGCTAAATGCATGTTTTGAGTAGTTGTTTGTGCTATCATTTGACACTTTAGCCTGTTCTTTAGGCCCCTGTTTACACTATCAGGTCTTTATGCCCAATTCCGGTTTGTTGCCTATATCTGAGTGTTTTGCCTGTCCATTTACACGGTCTTTTAATCGTGACCCATATCCGATTCATGTGTTTACACTTGCCATACAATTTACGACATCTCGTGTACATAATGGTGGGTTCTAGCATCTGCACCACACTAGCCACAATGGAATAACTTGTCTTGCTTTTAGTTCTGCAAAATATGTGAAGCTTGCCCAACTTTTAAATGATTTTGAGGGTCGGAGGAGGAGGGAAAGGGCCATCATGGCAGCTTGCGCCTATGGTTTATATATGGTGTCCTCCTCTGACTCATCTCTACACAGCAAGAAGGCAGGTAACTTCTGCTGTCGACCACTGACCACTTTCCTCCTCCATGTTTCCTCTGTTGTTGTTGTTGTTTACCTTGTCAGCGTCTTCCTTCTACGTCATTAAACCGTGAAATACTACATTGCCACATGACGTACAAAATGAAATGCTTCAATACATCCGATCTGCTTGTTTACATGATAAGCTTTTATGTTTAAAAGTTTTATGTTTAAGAGTCCAACAGATTGGAATAATTTACCTGCACTCTAAAAAAAAAAATATATATATATATATATATATATATATATATATATATATATATATAATGAATTCTTTTAAATATTAAAACATTTGGCATTTTAAACGCATGTGAATTCATGTGAATAGTTTAAAAGGTTTACGAGCAACCCATAAATATGTAACAAATTGTTTTGAATGCAGTTCATAATTTTTATTTATGTATGATCTCTTATTTGCAGTGGTGGAAAGAGTACTGAAAAATCATACTCAAGTAAAAGTACCATTACTTGCCTAAAAATGTGGTGCAAGTAGAGTAAAAGTATCTGTAGTAAATATTACTCAAAGTAGGAGTAAAAAGTAGCCCTTTCAACAGTACTCAAGAGTATTGAGTAGTGAGTATTTCACTGTAAATAGCTGATGCATTTACATGTCATTTGTGGATGTGTGTAAACGTAACATTCTGTAGTACATTTAGTTATTACACAGCAGGCACACAACGCCATAAGACAGTAATAATAGGTTAGATGTAGATTGTTATTTCAGGTGACCAAAGTTTAATGTCCAGCCATCGTGTAAGGACAACGTTATTTTGATGTCCAATTATGACGTGACATGACGTTGATATTTGGTTGATTTAAGGTTGTGTTAGAAAGTGACCTAAATTCAAAGATGAGCCAACATCTTAAACTTAGCTGTAACATCATTAGACGTTGATTTTTGGTTGATTTTAGGTTAGACAATGGACATTGATATAAGCCTGATGTTGGGTATAACATTAGGGTACAACGTCAACCTGACGCCTTGTTGATGTCTTTTGTCTGCTGGGTGTTCAAAGCCATTTCGGTCATCATACAGTAAACACCTGCCATCTTCTCATCAGTGTCATGCATCTACACTGTCTCTGGATCAATGCGTGTAAGGATTTTGAACATCTTCTTGGACACTTTTAATGCTTCCAAACAGTTTGCTGCAATTATAAATTGTCCTTGTTTTTAGGTAGATCATCATGATGCGATTTTACCTTTAATGTGCAATTTGATTGGACAGGAATCACAGGACGGATTTTACCAATACCCATAGACATATAAAGTAGTGACCACAGGTTAAAGAAAAGTAGTGGAGTAAAAGTACCGATACTGCACTAAATTTGTACTCAAGCGAAAGTAAAAGTACAGGTTTTTAAAGCTACTCAGTAAATTACAAATCCTGAGAAAAACTACTCAATTACAGTTATTTGAGTATTTGTAATTAGTTACTTTACAACACTGCATATTTGTATGATCTCTAAAGTAAAGTGTATTTACAAAATGTAATGTGCTGAAAATTAATGGAACAAAAAAATAAAGCTAATACAATATTCACCTGTTTGTTTTTTATGTGTTTAATGATTTTAAAAGTAAACTAAAAATTACATTTGACAATATAACCTATAATTAAGTCAAATTAACCTACTATTTGAGTAAAAATAACCAATTATTGGGTAGAAAGAACAACCCATTTTGGGGGTTAAAAATAATATCCCAATTACTTGGGTTAATTTAACCCCTGATGTGTTCTGTCCTATATTTACCCAGCAATAGGGTTAAAAACAACCCAATTTGGGTAGTTTTTAACACTGTGTTTTTTAGAGTGTATAGTGAATCGTACTAGACTGAACTGTGCCATAACACTCAATGGAAACAAGGCATTGGTCACAAGGTTTACAGGCACAAATATATTCTGATATTAACACAGTTAAGATAATACTCTGATTTAGTATCTTCCATGTAACAATAGTCCAAAACTAGACTCGTCATCAAATACACAGATTAGACAGAGTTCACACGTGTAGTCATTCATTGCCTTGTATTTGATGACTAGTCAAGTTTTGGACTATTGTTACATGTCTATTGGATTTCCTTTGGGGGCTTCATGACGGCGCAGTGAGTAACACGGTCGCCTCACAGCAAGAAGGTCGCTGGTTTGAGCCTCGGCTGAATTAGTTGGCATTTCTGTGTGGAATTTGCATGTTCTCCCCGTGTTAGTGTGGGTTTCCTCCAGGTACTCCGGTTTCTCCCACAGTCCAAAGACATGCGGTATAGGTGAATTGTTCGTAGTGTATGTGTGTGAATGAGTTTGTGTGGATGTTTCCCAGTGATGGGTTGCAGCTTGAAGGGCATCCGTTGCGTAAAACATATGCTGGATAAGTTGGCGGTTCATTCCGCTGTGGCGACCCCATATGAATAAAGGGATTAAGCCGAAAAGAATGAAAGGACTTACATTGACAGCCCATATTTAGCCTTGTTTTAGCCAAGCCGTCTATGTTTAGACATCTATTAGAAGTCTAGATTTCATGAGAGAATCTATGAATAAAACCAGTGGTCCATTTAGCTTTACATGTTTATATTAGGGCTGTCCAAGAATTAATTGTGATTAATCACATCCAAAATAAAAGGTTGTTTTGACATAATATGTGTGTGTGTTATATATATTTATTATGCATATGTGATAAACAAATTCATAGAAGCCAAAACTATATATAAAAAAGTTACATCAAAGTAGTTACATCATATTCAAATGTAAAATTTGTATCATACACATATATATTTAGATATCTAAATATAAACCAACATTTTATCAAGTATGTGCATGTGTGTATTTATATATTCATAATAAAATATACACAGTACACACAAAAATATTATGTTAAACTTTTATTTTAGATGTGATTAGTCACGATAATTTTTTTGACAGCCCTAGTTTATATATACTTTATATCATCTAAACATGAATTTTGTAACTATTTTAGAGCACACTAGATTATAAATACCCTTAAAACTTACGATACTCTTATTAATACTTAAAAAACGTTCACTAATTCCTAAAAATGTCAATGTAAAAGTCTTCAATATCAGCTTATTAAGCATAATCGAGTTAAGAACATGAATATAAAGCACTTTTATGGTATCCTCTTCTCCCAAGCCAGTTCCAGGCCATGTGGAGTTAGCAAATAGGACGGTCCGTTCAGTGTGATGCAGTTTGAACACACAGCTCTTTGCTGATGACTCATGCTGCACTGAGTGTTTGTGCACACGTCTCAGCACTGATTAGCACAGTCTCCATCTGTTTCTAAACAGCAGCGACTGTTTTTTTTTAATTTTTTATCCTATTTCCTAACTAAAGGCGTGCCTTTTATGCATTCATTTAGGCCAGACATAATTTGACTCGCTCACTGATGAACAAAGTTGTTGGTGGGGTGTCGCATCTAAACTTTTATTGGCACTTTAAAGTGTTAAAGTAGTCTCGTATGCTTTTGCACCAACTTTTCATGTTTGTCCTTATCTTCACAAGGGGGAGAAGGGGCTCTGATGTTTAAACAGGGTTGTTAAGTTTATAGGTTCAGTGCTGAGAGCCGGGGCGCCAACTGCTTCATAAACGACCACTTTATCTCAGACAAAAAATGTTGCTAAATAATTTCTTCTTTATGTGAGACACAATGACTTGAGAGTAATGATGCCAAAGGGGGGATGGGGGAGAATTACACTTGAGAAGGCCTCAAAACTGTGCCCTGGTTTTATTATGAGGATATTTTTATTGGATTTTCTGTATAATCTGAGCATTACATTTATGTTATAGCTCAACAATTGCAACTTACTCATAAATACAGTTGAAGTCACATTTATTAGCCCTTGTGAAATATTTGCCCCCTTTTTCTGTTTAATGGAAATAAGTTTTTTTTTCAACACATTTCTAAACACAATAGTTTTAATAACTACGTTCTGATATCTGATTTAATACCTGATTTTTTATTTGTCTTTGCCATGATGACAGTAAATAATATTTTACTAGATTTTTTTTTTTCAAAATAAAGGTATTCAGCTTAAAGTCACATTTAAAGGCTTAACTAGCATAATTAAGTTAATTAGGCAAGTTAGAAGTTAGGGTAATTAGGCTAATAATATTGACCATAAAATGGTTTTAAAAAAATGAAAGCTGCTTTTATTCTAGCCAAAATAAAATAAATAAGACTTTCTCCAGAATAAAAAAATATTATAGGAAATACTGTCAAAAATGCATTGTTCTATTAAAAAAGAAAGCAAAATTTACAGGAGGAATAACAATTCTCGATCTGCTGCAGTTCAAACTGAGCATGAGAATGGGGAAGAAATGTGTGTAAGTGACTTTGAACGTGGCATGGTTGTTGGTACCAGACGGGCTGGTTTGAGTATTTCAGAAACTACTGATTTTCACGCACAACCATCTCTAGGGTTTACAGAGAATGGACAAAACTTCCAGACAGCACCAATTGTGTGGACTCAAATGCCTTGTTGATGCCAGAGGTCAGAGGAGAATAGCCAGACTGATAGACTGAAAGGCAACAGTGACTCAAATAACCACTCGATACAACTGATGTATGCAGAAGAGCATCTCTGAACACACAACATATCTAACCTTGCGGCAGATGGGCTACAGCAGCAGAAGACCACACTGGGTGCCACTCCTGTCAGCTAAGAACAGGAAACTGAGGCTACAATTCGCACAGGCTCACCAAAATTGGACTATAGAAGATTGGAAAAATGTTGCCTGGAGTCTCGATTTTGGATAGTAGGGTCAGAATTTGGCGTCAACAACATGAAAGCATAGATCCATCCTGCTTTGTATCAATGGTTCAGGCTGGTAGTGGTGTAACAGTGTGGAGGATTTTTTTTTTTTTTTGGCACATTTTAAGCCCATTACCAATTACTCAGCCTACCTGAGTATTGTTGTTGTGTTTGTCCCTTTATGACCACAGTGTACCCATCTTCTGATGGCTACTTCCAGCAGGATAACGCACCATGTCATAAAGTGCAAATATCTTGAACATGAGTTCACTGTACTCAATTGGCTCTACAGTCACCAGTTCTCAATCCAATAGAGTAAGTAAAGTAAGTAAGTAAAGATTTATTTATGTAGCACCTTTCCCAGACATTGAGTGACAAAGTGCTTTACAATAAGTGAAAACAAGCAAAATAACACATATCAATAAAAGAAAACATGCTAAAACATATTCAAATCAAGTTAAAAATCCAAATTAAAAAACACTACTACTGTTAATTGAAAGCTTGACCAAAAAGATGTGTCTTTAAATGCTTTTTAAAAAGATCAACTGATCCCAGATTTCTCAGTGCCTGAGGAAGAGAGTTCCAGAGCCTTGGGGCCACCACACAGGAGGCACGGTCACCCTTTGTCTTGATATATCTTTGGGATGTGGTGGAACGGGAGATTCACATCATGCATGTGCAGCCGACAAATCTGCAGCAACTGCGTGATGCTCTCATTTCAATATGTACAGAAATCTCTGAGGAACATTTCCAGTACCTTGTTGAATCTACGCCACAAAGTATTAAGGCAAAAGGGGGTCCAACCCGGTGCTGGTAAAGTGTACCTAATAAAGTGGCCGGTTAGTGTAAATGCAAAAAGCTACAATAGAAAGCTAGTAAGTAAATTAAATATTGAAATGAACTGTTTTATTTGAATGTATCTTGTTCAAAATATTACCCTTGAGCAAAAGTAATAATGAGGCTTGGTACATCAGTACTGTAAGGCAAAATACTATAATTTATGATATTTAAACAATGCCGGATTCAGGCGAGCTACAAACATGAAGGCCAGCTTGTACAAACGTTTGCATATATGTAAATCTACTAGCTATGAAATCCGTTAGAGATGTAGGACACATGTTGAAATATGCAAACATAACCTCAGCGCATAAAACCACTCTTTCAGTTTGAGATCGCTGTTCTATCTCTTCCAACCGTGTGTAAGTCACGGCTCCTCGCATACGAGTTTCCTTTGAAAAGAGCCATTGAGACGCGAGTTATAAACTCGAGGTACACAAACCTGCAAGCCAAACACGGTCACATAACCACCACGGTAAAAAAAAAAATTACCTTTTTTAAAGTAATGCTGAGTGAGCTGCTCAAACTAAGAGGAGGTGTATATTTAGTATAAAACAGGTTGTGTTAAATGTGAGTTGGGCAGCTGCAATAATGAAAATATCCTTCGTCACAAGGGCAATAAAAAATGGGTCAGGCCACATTTCTTTAACAAACACTGAGAAGGACAGCCACCCAGTCATTCAGCAAGTAACACACACACACACACACACACAGACTCTCTTCCAAATGGTTCCCCATACAACGTTACTTTCCATAAAGTATTGCGCTATGCTTGTTTCTTAAACGGATTTCCCATGATCTGCAACTAAATTCAATTAAAGCTCCATAAATCTCAGGAACTGGGATTAAACTCAAGCGCATGATTAATGGGGCTGTTTTATTAGTGGTTTCTCCGAACAGCTGTGGATCCCTCTGTCAGCCAAAGTTTAATAATTGTGTTTGTTAAGGCAAGCATCGCTATTACTATTGCTCATATGGTCAGGGTTTCGAAGCGTTATGCAATCTTAAGTATTAAACTAGAGCTTGCAGATCGTATCGTGTTTGCTGGGGAAATGTATTGTGAAGGATCTTTTAACATTCATTCATTTTCTTTTCGGCCTAGTCCGTTATTAATCTGGTGTTGCCACAGTGGAATAACCCACCAACTTATCCAGCATATGTTTTTATGCAGCGGATGAGCTTCCAGTTGCAACCCATCACTGGGTTCATCAATACACACTCATTCACACACATACACTATGGACAATTTTGCTTACCCAATTTACCTATAGCACATGTCTTTGCACACTAAAAAATCTGGGGTTATTTTTTCAACCCAAATGTTGGGTTGAGTCATTTGGGTAATTTTTGGGGGGTTATTTTCAGGCTTGGGTAGTTTTTGGGTTGTGCTATGTAACCCAAACTTGGGTTATTTTCTGAGTAAAAATTTCTAAGACTTGAATCAATGCAACCCTAGCACCTCACAGGCACATCAACCCAGCTCCTTGGGTCAAATCAACTCCCAGCAGGGGCTGACTGCGATGCCGCATAAATATATTATTATTATAAATGTTTACGAGCAACCCATAAATATGAAGCGACTTGTTTTAAATGCAGTTCACAGTTTGTGTGTAGTTGTGTATGATCTCTGAGGTAAAGTGTGTTTACAGAGTGTAATGTGCTGAACACATGTAATGAATAAAGCTAATACAATATTCACCTGTTTGTTTTTATGTGGTTAATGATTTTAAAAGAAAGCTAAAAATTTAATTTGAAAATATAACCTATTAATTAAGTCAAACTAACCTATTGTTTAAGTAAAAATAACCAATTATTGGGTAGAAAGAAACAACCCATTTTTGGGGTTAAAAATAATAACCCAATTACTTGGGTTAATTTAACCCCTGATGTGTTCTGTCCTATATTTAACCAGCAATAGGGTTAAAAACCACCCAATTTGGGTAGTTTTTAACACTGCGTTTTTTTAGAGTTTGGAAACCCAGGCGAACACTGGAAGAACATATACATTCGACAGTAATGCCAACTGACCCAGCCGAGGCTCGAACCAGTGACCTTCTTGCTGTGAGGCGAGCGTGCTACCCACTGTGTCCTTTTAATATTATATTATTGTTTTATTATATTATATAATAAAATGAGCTATTATTGAGTTTAAAGTAATGCAATATGCTTAAAATAGTTTTTTTTAATTAAGAAAATCTTGATAAAACTGTAACTAAGAACACCTTAACAACACCCGGAGGAAACCCACGCGACCACTATATATATATATATATATATATATTAACTCTCCTGTGATTTTTATTTATTTTCTAATATTTCACAAATGATGTTCAGCATATCAAGGAATTTATCTAAAATATTCCCCGTTGCCCCTCTTATGGCTCTTATGGCCAAAAAAATAAGCCAAGCAGCTGCTGTAGTCTGTAAGGAGGGTGTAACAGAAAACAGATGCAGCAACAGAGCAGTCTAGGATAAGGGATTAGCGAGTGTCACACCATTCACCTCCAGTACAAGAGAGAACCTGTTAGCGGATAGGAAACATGTCCTCATTCAATAGGTGGAAGGATACAGGGTGGAGACAGATAGATTGGGGGTTTATAGACATTTGAAAACTAGGCCCTTTATCCAGAATATAACTTATTTTAAAAACAAATTAATTCTTCTTCTTCTTCTTCTTCTTCTTCTTCTTCTTCTTCTT
>CAIGQQ010038154.1:6190021-6214596 GCA_903798035.1 Danio albolineatus
TATTATTATTATTATTATTATTATTATTATTATTATTATTATTATTCATTAATTCATTTTCCTTTGGCTTAGTCCTTTTATTCATCAGGGGTTGCAACCGAATGAACTGCCAACTTGTTCAGCAAAAGTTTTACAATTCGGATGCCCTTCCAGCTGCAACCTAGTACTGGGAAACACCCATAAACACTCACACTCACACTCACACACATACATACAACACAACCTATTTAGTTTCTTCAATTCACCTATAGCGCATGTCTTTGGACTGTGGGGGAAACCGGAGCACCTGGAGGAAACCCACGTCAACATGGGGAGAACATGCAAAATCCACTCAGAAATGGCAACCAGCAACCTTCTTGCTGTGAGGAGACAGTGCTAACCATTGAGTGCTAACCAAATTATTATTATTATTATTATTATTATTATTATTATTATTATTATTATTATTATTATTATTATTATTATTAATAATAATAATAATAATAATAATAATAATAATAATAATCGCAGGGATCTAGTATACACAATCGCTTCACAGCAAGAAGGTCGCTGGTTCAAGTCTGAGCTGGGTCAGTTGGCATGTCTGTGTGGAGTTTGCACGGGTAAGCTAAATTGGCTCTAGTGCATGTGTGTGAATGAGTGTGTATGGATGTTTCCCTGTGATGGGTTTTAGCTGGAAGAAACATATGCTGGATAAGTTGCTGGTTCATTCCGCTGTGGCAAACCCAGATTAATAAAGGCCCTAAGCCAACAAGAAAATGAATTATGAATGAATGAATGAATATAGTCTCAAATATTCCGCATTGTACTCAACATCTGTGATAAATATGCATAAACTAAAAGAAAATCAGCAAACAATAAGTAAATAAAAGGATACAAATCAATTATATATAACATAACATAAATCTATATATATATTGTAACATTACATAACATAAATCCATATTATTTATTTATCTACATTATTTATCTTTATTTATGTTTATTTTTTTCCCTCTGAGCCTGTTGCAATCACATACAGTATATGCAATCACATCAAATAAAATTGAAAAGCATGTCCATATTTTTTTTTCTTAAATGCGTCATCAGTATAAAAGGGAAATGATGTGTGTCCAGTGTTTGTGTTAGCAATTCAATGCAACTTTAATTCAGTGCTCACTTCATGTTACATTAACTTTTGTCCAACGTACTTTTTAAAATTTGTTTAAGAGTGCAAAATCTTAGCATGTTAAATGAATGTTCAAGAAGATTTTTTAAATGACTTCTTAAACCGGCACATAGACAAAGAAACACAGAGAGAAAGAAACTGTAATTAAATCTGATACTTTAATGCAAACCAAACTGCTTAGTTGACTAACAGCTGCAGTTACATATTGACATACATTACAGGAAAAATAAATTCATAAAATAAAACTCTTGCTACCGCCAAAACCAAGGGTCCTACCTGAATTTCTGACACGTTGAAATTTTACTAGCACCAAATTCTCTGATTCACAGTTAGTTTATATCCTCTATTCCCACACTTCCACAAGAAATCTGGTCTTAATGAAAACGATTACACATTTGTGTCAGAGACTCTACAAATCATGTGTGTAATAAAAACTCTAAATGTTGATGTTGTCTGCTAAGGTCTGTTAAACCTCACCATCTCATCACAGGAAACTGACACAACCCACGCATGCTAAAACAGCACATGCTCATGGGGATGGTATTGTCTTTTCGCACAATAATTGTTTTACCAAAATTTACTCTATTTTAGATTCAAGACCTGATGCAGTGGTTACCTACGTGTGTTCCTAAATTGTCAGAGTTGATATTAGTTTTGAGATAAATGTATAAACCCCCAAAATGTTTGCACACTTTAAAAAAATAGTCTGAATGTCATTGCATTCCACAACACAATTTTTAAGTTATTCCATAGTCTGTTGAATTCATTGATTTTGATTGGATGGAAGATGTGCAATGAAATAGTTTAATGCAATAAGTTTTTCCAGTCAGTTTTGATCAAAGTTTAGAAAATAAATGCGCTTCTCTCAAATATTAGTAGTAACCATAGCAGCTCATCATCTGTGTAGTCTTGATGACATCAACTTGTTTCACCAGGTAGCTGATAGGGATTAACCAACTGGAAAATACAACTCAGGCTCATTCTGAAAAAGTACCGCTATATACATTTCTAGAGAGTCAAAATACATCCCAGGAGGTCCTTTTTTTTTTTTGCAGTTTTTGTTTTTGCGAATCCACCAGAGGGCGCTGTGTACGCTTTTTGAGATCTCAAATTTTTCTCGCGAATGCCATTCGTGCCTGCCGTTCTCATGTAAATCCACCAGAGGCCGCTGTCAACTGACTGACTGACGGATCGACTTACCCAACCTCCTCATTACACCCAACTAATAGTGTTTTCAAAAGCACCGATTGACCTGCCCACTGACGTACATGGCGAGCTAACTGGACAAACTGGTAACAGCAGGAAAGCCATCCATAAGTATGTAAGCGATCAGCTGGTAAGCACGAAAAGGAACAGCGTCATACCGCCCTGTAGCGTTTGTTTTAAAGACGAAATGCACCCATAGGTACTTCTGGCTACATAATTCGTGATTGCCAAAAATGTATATATCGCTATGTTTTCAAAATGAGCCAATGTGGGGGTTTTTTTATATCCCGTGGTGTGTTAAAATCATTGATTCCAACTGGATGGAAGATGTGCAATAAAATAGTTTAATTAACAGGTTTGTCAAATCAGTTTTAATAAAAGTTTAGAAAATAAATGCGCTTGTCTCAAAAATGAGTAGTAACCATAGTAACTCAGTGACAGTGAAATCAAAAACACCACGTGTTTTACGTGAGAGCTGATAGGCATAAACCAACTTAAAAATATGCTCTAAAATATTTGCAAAGAGGAAGCTAACATGTGATATGAGCTATTAGATATGCCTGTGTCATTTACATGCTCAATTTTTACATGTTCCTAATTCTATGCTGGGAATAGGAGATCAAACTGTCACAATTGATGAAAACTTAATCAAATATTGTGCAAAACTAGTTTCAACTGGTCTAAAATGTAGAAATGACCATGGAATGAGTGAGATAATCAACGAATTGCTGTGCGTTAAATTTAAATTGAATGACTTGGAGGCAAAGATCCGCTCAACATGAAGCTTTGTCGCAACACAAATGTATCATGCTGATAACTAGACACAGCTGAAAAACTAGGGTAATTAAAAAAAATTATGAATGTACTGAAAACCGCTGTATCGGTTTTATTTTAGCATTTGTCATAGACAGTTCCACCAATTTTTTTCCATCCACCTATTGTTTTATTTTGGAATATCGCATAAAAAACCCTGGAAGGAAACGCCAAGATGCGCATAAATTTTGAATATGCACATTAAAAAGTTCTGCTCACAACTTTTTATCTGATAAGAAAAAATGTGCATTAATTACAATGGCAACGCTTAAGTGAATAAATTCCAGTATGCACATTAAAAAAATATATAAAAAATTGTGATTTTGTTATAAGAGATCATGTGATGATAAAAATAGCATTAATTGGCAAACCAGTAGGCCGACTGCCACCTCAATGGTTCAGAATTACTATTATTATAATATTATTATTATCTCCAGAACTCTTTTGAGCATCTATGCTCCCACAGAACATCTCACGCCTATAAAATTCACAGCGTGTTCATTGCATTCTGTTTTCTGAGGTGCAAATAATTATTATGTGAGAAAAGATTCACACAACTTCTCCTACCCCAGCGAATTTCGTTTTTCTTTTTAATTTTTGGCACCAGTTTATCAGGAAGGGACGATACTGTTCTCTTTGACTCGTAGTGACAAATTTGCAAAAATTCGTACGATCTCATTCATACAATTTATTACGATTTGCTCATCCCACAATGACGGTTGAGTTTAGGGGCGAAGTTGGTTGCCATGCCTTCTTTTAAAAAACGCACATTTTCGTAAGACTAAACTCGTTCAAATTCGTATGAATTAGCCACTTAACTGATAAAACTTAAAATACTTATGTTTTCTCAAGAGATCAGGCTGGATATTTTAGTTTTGCAAATAAATTCAGTTTGCAACTTTGGGTGGAAACATAGCTAATGTTGTAAATCAATCCCCATTCACACAGATCTGCAAAAATAACTAAAGATTTTGTCATGGCAGCTATGCCAGTATCACCAAAAACACAGTCCTGTGGTCCACCATTGACAGAATCAATGAAAAGCATGTGAAAAATGTAAACATTTTCACAATAATGGTGTTTTCGTGAAGATTACACATTTAAGATGTGTCATTTTTAATTAAAAATTGCTCTGAAATAAGTTTCAGAACCAAACACCTCAACGTTTTTACCTAAATGTTCATAATTAAAGTGATAATCTACACCTGTGGTTGCTTTGCTAAGACACCAATGTGAACAGTCATAGCAAGGATAGTAAGATTTTATTGCTATCGTGTTTTGTTTACAAGTGAAACTTAGAGAATTCCATAGATACACAAAAGGATAAAGAGAATTACAGCTTTTCTGATCCCCGGAGGTGCTATCTGTGACTGATTGAACAATAAAATCAGGACAGCACAGTCATTTTCTGCACAAAAAAATGACGTTTCGAGTGGTTTCCTGTGATGTTATTATATCAAACCAGCAATTTCCGAGAGGATTTGGGGCTGTTTCTCTGGGTCCTCAGGCACCAGGGAGGTCCGACCCATCCTGCCAAGATGGTCTGTGGGGAAAGCTGGTCCCAATATCTGCACACATGAAAACATTCCTCTGTTGATTTATTTTTAGACCTAATCTCAAACAGATTTCCACATTGAGCAAGTCGGCTGGGACTGAGAGAGGTTGCCTCCAATCCGTGGAAGCATGGCCCCTCTGAAAATGAGTGTTATTCTGTTTTTTTCTTGGGATTTGAGTTCTGTCACTTTCCACTCATTTGGTGGTAAGCTGGCTAAGCCTAAAAAAAGCTGTATTTTAAGGGACAAGCAAGCAAAAGATTTGTTTGTGAGACTGAGAAAAGAGGATTGGCGTGTTGGAATGTGTAAAGAACTTTATTATTCCCAAGTTCCCATGAAATATCCCTCATATCCTTTTGTCGGATCGTTTAACACGCAGCACAGTAAATTTCTTAAGACAAAAAACGAAGAAAGTGGTTTTTACTTGTGCAAAATCTAACACCACAGTTCTAGGGTGGTCTCTTAGTGGCTCCCTATTGGTCCACCTTCAAGTTACAGCAATAACCCAAGATACGCCTCAGGTCCTGCTTCAAAGAAGAGCACCGACTTTTATTTAATCATCAGCCAAATAAAATCTCAACAAGCCTCACAATTTGAAGAATCAAGCATACCCACAGCTCAAACAGGTTACGCACCAAATTTTAATACTTATGACAAGAGCGTTGTTCAGATAAGGTTGAGCAAGCACCATTCATAATAACATGCAGTCAAAGGTGCTAAATATGACCCCAGGTACCTTATGTCCTTTGTCCCTCCAGGCTCACCTTGTCAGCCTTCCAGACTTGGAGGCAAAGCCGTGTCAGAACAGCACTCATGTCTCCAACTAGAGGAAATTGATCTCTCAAGTCTGTCACACAACTATGAAGGGGCCAGGGGCTCAAGTGTCAGGTTACCGGAGGCAGGTGCAAACCCACCAATGGGGCCATGAATTGCAAGTGAGGTGAGGAAGCGTGACTTTTCTGGTTAAAATTCCCGGCTAAGTGTCCTAAAAGCTGTCCTAAAACCTTGCGGTATTCACATTGAATTGTGTGCGCAGAGTGTTCCCGATGGGTTGTCCCTGCAAAAAGAAACTTGTAAATAGTATGAAAGCGGGCCAACATGCCTTGGATTTCTCCAGCTCGGGTATACCTGAAGAAGGGGGAAAAAAAGGACCCTCTCCTGCCAAAGGTATCGTCTGCGAAATTAGCACAGGTGCAAGGTTTCGCACAACAAAGGACTCTTTGTGACTACCCGTGATCACGTTTTGTGACTAGGTTTCAATTTGGGAAAGAAAATGTAATATCTTAGAGAACAAACGTGGTTGGTTTGAAAAGCTCGGATACATTATCTAGATACAACTAACACCAGTTGTAAAGAAATAAGTCCCGGCTTACAATGTCATCTGCACATCGGGAACAGAAGCATGGACATTTCTGGAGTGAGGCCAATCCAAACAGAATTCCTTTCGCTTGGCATTCCAGTTTGATTAATATGGAAGGTAGGGTCAGACGGTAAGGTTTACTGTGCAAATATAGTTACACAAATGGCAAGACATTATTTCAAGTGCATAAGTGTGGTTCTTTCCCCGAAAAATGGTGCCCATCGACGTTAGTTTTGGGCTTTTAACAAGACTCTTTTTGATTGCTGTTGTTTTTGCTCTACGATCAATAGGCTTGTAGGTAATTCAGCCAATAAGTGGTAAGTGTTGAGTGTTTCTCTTCATTGACACACATGGAGCGGAGTTCCACGATGTGGCTGCTGCTAATTCCTGGCTGCAGCCAAAATAGGAAGTCCCTGTGGCGAGACAGGCCCATGCGCTCAGGCTGGAAAACCTCTCAACAACATCCTGTGGTCACCTGGACACTATGACCCAGAAGAAAGGACTCCTTAGAAAGCGGCCCCAGCAGCAGAGGCCCGCCTGAGGGCCCCTGAGGAGGAGAAGACATGCCATTCGGTGCATGGAAAGGGAGGAAGGCTTTGTAAATAATGTCCCTGGAATCCCGAGCCTGCTTGCTTTTTGGGTGCGCTCCCCCCCTTTCCGAAAAAGGCTGAAGGGGAAGAATCAGATCAGAGGCAGCCTTGGGTTGTCACCTGCCTGAGATGTGAGGGGGGTGAATGAAGACTTAACAGAAAATTAAAGAGAAGGAAGAGAGTGCGAGACAAAGAAAAAGAGGCAGAGATGGAGAGATAGAGAGAGAGAAACCTCCCAGGTACTCTCGTACTTAATTACTTCTCGGAGGATAAATATTTCTTTAGTTACAGGGGTAGAGAGACCAAAAGAAAAAAAAAATGAAGCGCTGTTCCAGGAGTGATTATCTCTCCGTTTCAAGTGTTTTTGAACATATATAGAGTTCTCGTGTTACTGCTGGATAACTCCAAAAGATATTAAAAAACACACTACTTTATGTTAAGTGGAGATTTGACTAACAAGCTGGCCAAATGAAGATATACGACCCTTGGAGGTTTTGATTACCCAAAAACGTATCTACTCTGCAATATATATATATATATATATATATATATATATAGTATAATATACATATGTTCCCAATAACAACATAGACTCATTCTGAAAATGTAGTCCTATATACATTTCTGGAGATCGCGAGTTATGTAGCTAGAAGTACATATGGCTGCATTTCATCTTTAAAATGAATGCTACAGGACGGGATGACACCGTTCCTTTTCGTGCTTACCGCTTACCGCTTAGCTCCATATGGATGGCTTTCCTGCTGTTACTAGTTTGTCCAGACAGCTTGTCATGTACGTCAGTGGGCAGGTCAATTGATGCTTTTGAAAACACTATTGGTTTGGTTCAGGGAAGGAGGAGGCTGGGTCAGTCGATTGGTCAGTCAGTCCGTTGACAGAGGCCTCTGGTGGATTCACGAAAACAAAAACTGCAAAAAGAAAGAAAGAAAAGCGTAGCACCTGGGATGTATTTTGACTCTTCAGAAATGTGTATAGCGGTAGGATTTCAGAGTGAGCCTGGGTTGTATTTTCCAGTCGACAGAGTTGAGACGCATAGAGAAGTTGACCATTACGACGGGGTTCGAGTCTGGCTAATAATGGTTCCAGGATGCTGGTAAGACAAAAACAGAAGCCAAAAAATAAAATAAACAAGTAAATATCAAAGTGAGAATGGGGTAAAATCTGAAAACATGGTAAAAATATAGCGTGGACTTTTCTTTTTCTGCATTACTTTAAAAAAAGTCGATGCTTTTGAAAACACTATTGGTTGGGTTTAGGGAAGGAGGAGGGTGGGTCAGTTAATAAGTCAGTCTGTCGACAGCAGCCTCTAGTGGATTTACGCAAGAACGGCACTCGCGAGAGAAATTTAAGATCTCAAAAAGCATACACAGCAGCCTCTGGTGGAAAACAAAAACTGCAAAAAAAGTACCTCCCGGGACGTATTTGGTGCTCTCCAGAAATGTATATAGCGGTACATTTTCAGAATAAGCCTGAGTTGGCCAATAAAGTACCCAATATTTTCTTGCCTTTTTTGCAGAATGTTTCTGCTGCTAAAAAGCAGGTGAAGTGAATTAAAACAGAAGGAACTAAGCACCTTAAAATTGCCAATTCAAATTCATGTTTTTTATATATATGTACTAAAATGGTATAGCTAACGCAGTTTTTGTTGTGTATTGCATGATTCAACCAAAAGAAAACCTGCCTGTTTTAGAGAATGAAATCATAGTGCCTGGTGGTCCTGTCTGTTTAGCACTGCCACAAAGTGAGTGAATGTCTATGATTAAACTTTAGGAACAACACTTTCATCGTCTGCAGGCCCCATGAGGGACAGGCATTCACATGGAAACTGTATGCAATTATTTACAATCCATACCCATTCAGACTTGTGTGGAAACCATGTGTTGGCCCCCCATGGTTTAACGCTTCCCCTTCCTGTCCACACTAATAGCCTATTCATGGCAACGTGCACCTTAGAGACTGTTGGTTAAGCTGTTATTGGCCTTTATGAAAGTTAAATGAATAAGGAGCATAGGAAACTATAGTGGGCTGCCGATTTGCAGAGGTCCAACCTCACTGTGGTTTTTCTATGCCGGATGGAAACATTACTCTGTGTGAGAGGTTTCATGCCTTGCCGTTTCATTTGTTACAGAGCAAACTCCTTTTGTGATGGTCAGCAATATTTGCAGGCCATATGATATGTTGCAAATGTTAAAGAAAACAATAATTTTCCTTTTTTTAAGAAATTGGGAGTTGTGCTTGCACATGCAGAAGCTGCTGGAAATTGCAAGTGTGTTGTAGGTGGTTTCCAAGGCTTGCTGTGTGGCGACTAGGGTATTCTTGATGGTTGTTTCCTAGTTTCTATGGCGTTTTCGTAAATTTTTCAGTACTATGCATTTACTAAGGTGTTCTGGATGGTTTCAGTGATGCCATTGTTATCAGAAGATTGCTTACTAGTTATTACGTTTGTAATGTTACAAAGTTATGCTGTAACTTTTAACAAGCATTGTGCAATACTAAAGCCACATTTTCAAAACTGTTCACACACACTGCGCATTACCAACATGAGTCTTGACCAAAACATTCAGCTCTCCTCCAAAACTCAAGCAAGCACAACAGTTCATAAACCACTCAAAATAAGCTTCTTTTATCAAACCACTGACAACAATTCTCATTCAGAAAACATCATTTTTGTTCATAACGCACTGACCTAAAAAACCAACCCAGGCTCATTCTGAAAACATACCCCTATATAGATTTCTGTAGAGCGCCAAATACATCCCAGGAGGTATGTTATATTGGAGTTTTTCCACCAGAGGTCGCTGTGTACGCTTTTTGAGATCTCAAATTTCTCTCGTGTGTGCCAATCGCACCTGCTGTTCTCGCTTAAATCTACCAGAGGGCGCTGTTGACTGACTGACTGACTGACTAATCGACAGACCCACCCTCCTCCTTCCCTATTATAATGTAATGTATAATAGGGGCTCTTTAACTTGTGTTGGGACAACATGAAAGAATTGTGCGGAACCCTCCATTTTATTTATGGTGTATATGTTTACATGATGTACACAGACAGATCTACAAAAACTAAAAATGAATGCCAGGTCATAGCTGGAAGAATCACCTCTTAGTGACAAACGTTCATTGCTGTCAGTGTGGTTAACTTGACATTTCTCCACTCTTTGAGCCAACACAAAGTTCTCAGAAAGCAGAACGAACGTCTGCTGGACCATCTTTACAGGACAACAGGCATTCAGAATTGTTACCAGAGTAAACCCTTTTCTCTCCTTCTTCAACTCCCTGCACTTTTTTGGACGTTCCACAGCGGCTGCCCTAAAACGGGGACACCAGATGCCGGAACAAACCGGTCGCTTCATTCTCACAATGCCACAGATTGTTGGTGCCCATTGCTTCAGAGGAGGAGGAAAGGGATGGAGAGGGGGGGGCGTTGGGTGGCAGAGACGGGACTCTGCCAAGTGGTGAAGCTGCCAAGTGTTGGTCTGGTGATGGGCGGAGCTTGTGACAAAAGGTGGGTGGAGGACGTGGTTGCAATGTGGAGAATAACACTGATTTTTCAGAAGGCCTGAAGAGGCCATTGGAGGCATTTGAGAGCATCTTATAATCAGGGTGCGAATTAGACATTGATGATTTGGGGGGTCAAAATGTTTGGTAATGTTAGTTTGTGTAATACATGCTTCAGTGAATCAAATGTGTGTGTTTATTTCAATTACATCTAATTTATTCATAAAAGTTGTAAAAGTTAAGTTTGCAGTGTTTTGTGTGATGGGCTATTTATTGTATTCTGATGTGATTAGCTATTTCGGCTTACTTTTTGGAAAACTATAAGTTTACAAAGTTTACTATACAAAGTTTTTGTTTATTAAAATTTATTATTGTTTTTCTCTTGATAATGTTAAAAACATATGTTAAAAAATGTTTAAAAAAATAATTTCAGCACTTTAATTTAAGTCTGAAGATTTACAAATTAAAAACTCTCAGTGCGACCGGAAGGACATCTGCTGCATAAAACATATGCCAGATTAATTGGCAGTTCATTTCACTGTGGCGACTCCTCATAAATCAGAAACTAAGGTGAAAGTTTGTGTGTACACTGTTAAAAAAACTCTGGGTTCCACAAAATTCCTACATTACACCAGACAAATTGATTGAGCCAATTTAATTGTGTTTATAGGATTTAAAGTATTGAATATAAAACAATTAATTGTGTCGATTCAGCTCATTTTAAATAAGTAGTTTGAAGAAGATTTATTGAGTGTGAGTGAGTTCTCACACTGTAAACACTGCTGGATTTCACACAATCGATTTGTGATGAGACAACGTCACTAAAAATGATGTTAACATATTAGTCTTTACAAATTTAAGTGGTTTGAACATAAAACAATCAGGTTTTCCCAAAAACACCTTAAAAATTGTGTTGATTCAGCTCATTGGAAATAAGCAGTTTGAAGATTTCTTGAGTCTGAGTTCTCACACTGTAAACAATGCTGGCTTCCACACAATCGATTTGTGATGAGACAACGTCACTAAAAATGATGTTAACTTATTAGTCTTTACAAATTGAAGTGGATTGAACATAAAACAATCAAGTTGGCCCCAAAAAAAACTCAAGAATTGTGTTGATTCAGCTCACTTTAAATGAGTTTGAAGAAGATTTTTTTTAAATGTGAGTTTGTTCTCACACTGTAAACAATGCTGTAGTCCACACAATCGATTCATGTTGAGACAATCCAATAAGAAAATATACTAACTTATTAGTTTTTACAAATTTAAGTGGATTGAACATAAAACAATCAAGTTTCCCCCCCAAAAAAACTACAAATTGTGTTCATTCAGCTCATTTTAATAAGTTTGAAGAAGATTTTTTAAATGTGAGCAAGTTTTCACACTGTAAACAATGCTGGATTCCACACAATCGATTTGTGATGAGACAACGTCAATAAGAAAGGATGTTAACTTATTAGTTTTTACAAATGTTAGTGCAAATTAAGTGGTGCCAAAAAAAAAACAACATAAGATTTTTGTTGTTTCAGCTCATTTTAAATAAGTTTGAGGAAGATTTATTGGGTGTGAGTGAGTTCTCACACTGTAAACAATGCTGGAGTCCACACAATTGATATGTGATGAGACAACATCAACAAGAAATTAAGTTAACTTATTAGTTTTTTCAAATTTAAGTTGTTTGAACATAAAACAATTAAGTTGTCCCCAAAAGACTTAAGAATTGTGTTGATTCAGCTCATTTTAAATAAGTTTGAAGAAGATTTTTTAAAATGTGAGCAAGTTCTCACTCTGTAAACAATGCTGGGTTCTACACGATCGATTTGTGATGAGACAACGTCAGTAAGAAACGATGTTGACTTAATAGTTTTTACAAATTAAAGTGGATTGAACATAAAACAATCAAGTTTTCCCCCAAAAACCTCAAGAATTGTGTTGATTTAGTTCATTTTAAATAAGCAGTTTGAAGATTTCTTGAGTGTGAGTTCTCATATTCTCAGACTGTAAACAATGCTGGATTCCACACAATCGATTTATATTGAGACAACGTCAATAAGAAATTATATTAACTTACTAGTTTTTACAAATTTAAGTGGATTGAACATAAAACAATCAAGTTTTCCCCAAAATAACTCAAGTATTGTGTTGATTCAGCTCATTTTAAATTAGTTTGAAGATTTCTTGAGTGTGAGTTCTCACACTGTAAACAATGCTGGAGTCCACACATTCGATTTGCTTTGAGACAACATGAAAAAGAAATTAAGTTAACTTATCAGTTTTTACAAATTTAAGTGGTTTTAACATTAAAAAAATCAAGTTTACCCCAAAAAACTCAAGAATTGTGTTTATTTTAAATAAGTTTGAAGAAGATTTTTAAAATGTGAGTGAGTTCTCACACTGTAAACAATGCTGAGTTACACAATCGATTTGTGATGAGACAACGTCAATTAGAAATGACGTTAACTTATTCGTTTTTACAAATTTAAGTGGATTGAACATAAAACAATTAAGTTGTCCCCCAAAAAACTTTAGAATTTTGTTGTTTCAGCTCATTTTACATAAGTAGTTTGAACAAACAGCGAAAGTCATTTAGTGTGCGGCTTCTCTTCATACATTACAGTAACGCTGCATAACATGCAGACTAATTCCTCATCTAAATCTTGTGAGTGGATCTGAAAGGCGTAAGCCCCGACCTGCGGTACAGTGAGACTTATGCAAACGGAGGCCCTGTTCTCCCTCCCTCCCCAGCAGCCGTTCAAACCTCTCCATGCTTAGGAAGTTACTTATTAAGAACCAGCGTCAGCATGCAGTGCCAAGCTCCTTTTTTCTCCTCTCCCGCTTTGGCTTCTTTTCCCGTTTCAATACCCACTGTCGTTGCCTTGTGTTTTTCGAGTTAGGAGGGGCGGTTGAGGGGGGGGGAGTGCATGCCTGGAATGTTAGCAAGCGTTCTATTCACTCTAGGGGAGTGTTGTAGAGCAAAAAAAAAGAGAAGAAAACGAACTGAAAGAAAAAGCAAGAGAGAAAAGTGAGAGAAAGACAGAGCGAGGGAGGACAAAATGCCCACAACAGACTTGATGTTGATCGCATTAATGCATTGGAGTGCTGGGTATGGTGTAAATGATTGAAAGTGCTTCCAGAACTTTTGCCGTTGGCGTTGACAAAGCCGGCTCTGTTTCCTCCTGCTGCACTGCAACCCCCTCCCCCCAAACACACACACACACACACATACACTTGATGGTTGTTTTCTCCCAATGTTTTTTTCGGGAGGGAATGGATGCGGTGCACGGAGAGGGAATAGAGCCAGGGTCTGTCCGCCAGGGATCCAGCCAGGGGCCTCAGTCAGGGGAGGGTGCATTGGGGGCCCTTTTTGGAGATGCTGAAGAGTGAGCAAATGAGGCATGGATGGGTCAGATGGGTTGAGAGAGGAACCGGGCTTGACGAGAAGGAGGGGAGATTACAGGTCAGGGCAAAGAGTTGGAATAAATTAAGTTCTACCACGGTACAGAATGGCACATTGTTAGCGCCAACAGACAGACAGCGGACGAACAATCCTAGCTTTGTGTCCGGCACTGGCAGAAGGCAACCTTTCTCTCTCTTTGCCTCTGATTTCCTTCTCTGAATGAATTCACTTCGGGATTCTGCTGCTATCTGTGGCTGCATTTCTGAATATAGAAAGAATCAGCTATGTAATACTTATAATGCCATTGACACTCTATATAACTTTATATTGATAACTTCATATTAAATTGACAGATCATTTGTAAAATAATCTCCCACATGTCATTTTATACCTGTTTGACTTTTATAAAACAAAAACTGGATCTGGTTTTCAGGAAAAGTTCAGACAAAACAGACAATTCTGTCATCATTTACTCACACGTCACTTGTTCCAAACCTGTTTGACTTTCTTTCTTCTGAAAATATTTCAAAGAAAAATGAAAACCTGTAACCACCTGTAACACTTCCTGGTATTTTTTTTCCCAACACAGACATTAATGGTTACAGGGTTTCAGCTTTCTTTAAAATAACTTCTTGAGTGTTGAACGGAATAAAGAAACTCATAAAGATTAGGAACCAGTCAAGGGTGAGTAAAAAGTGGATACATTTTTATTTTTTTGGTGAACTACAGATATACAGAAGTCAAATCCCAGCAGGCACAGGACATCAACATGACGTCAGATCGACCCCAACAGCGCGAGACATTGCACTTTGCTTGAAAATCTTTCCAACGCAACCTAAAATCAACCAAATATCAACGTCTAATCATTTTACAGCTTCATGTTGTTTGGACGTTACCACTACAACGTCTATGAAACGTTGGACTTTGATTGCCTGATAAATAAATGCCAATATTTGACGTCAATACGACATTAGATTTTGGTCATTTTCCAACTCAAGCTTAAATCAACCAATTATCAACATTACAGCTAAAAAAAAAGTCAAATTTAAAGGCATAAGCTAGTCGACTATGTTAATTAGGCAAGTTATTGGACAACAGTGGGTTGTTCTATATATTCTGTATATAAAAGCAGTTTAATAACAACAACAACAATAATAATAATAATAATAATATACAAATAATTGTATAAAAGAAGTTTATTATGGGCGCCACGGTGGCGCGTGAGTAGCACGTTCGCCTCACAGCAAGAAGGTCGCTGGTTCGATCCCCGGTTGGGGCAGGACCCGGTTGGGCCAGTTGGCATTTCTGTGTGGAGTTTGCATGTTCTCCCCGTGGTTGCGTGGGTTTCCTCCGGGTGCTCCGGTTTCCCCCACAGTCCAAAGACATGCGGTACAGGTGAATTGGGGAAGCTAAATTGTCCATAGTGTATGTGTGTGAATGAGAATGTATGAATGTGTTTCCCAGAGATGGGTTGTGGCTGGAAGGGCATCCGCTGCGTAAAACAAATGCTGGATAAGTTGGCGGTTCATTCCGCTGTGGCGACCCCGGATTAATAAAGGGACTAAGCCGAAAAGAAAATGAATGAATGAATGATGAAGAAGTTTATTAATAATAATAGTAATAATAATATATAAATAAATAGATCATTTAAATGATTTTATTACAGCCAAACAGAAAGAAATAAGACATAAATAAATAAATAAATAAATAAATAAATAAATAAATAAATAAATAAAGTCAAGGGTGAGTAAAAAGTGGATACATTTTTATTTTTTTGGTGAACTACCCCTTTAGGATATACAGGAGTCAAATCCCAGCAGGCACAGGACATCAACATGACGTCAGATCGACCCCAACAGCACGAGACATTGCACTTTGCTTGAAGATGAAAATCTTTCCAACGCAACCTAAAATCAACCAAATATCAACGTCTAATCATTTTACAGCTTCTTGTTGTGTGAACGTTACCACTATGACGTCTATGAGACGTTGGATTTTGATTGCCTGATGAATAAATGCCTATATTTGACGTCAATATGACATTACATTTTGGTCACTTACCAACACAACCTAAAATCATTCAAATATCAACATCATTTCACTCCGTTATTGGACATCAAAATAGCATTCACTAGTGACCTAAACCTAACCTAATATTAATGTCTTATGGCACTGTGTAGTTACAACAGTATAGTTACATGGTAACTCCACAGGAACGCTCCACAATGTAAAGTGGAAAATAAAATGTGAAAGACTTACAAGCAGCAGATTAACCTGCTGATGTTGCATTTACAATCATTCATTTATTCTTTTTCTTTTCGGCTTAGTCCCTTTATAAATCCGGGGTCGCCACAGCGCAATGAACCGCCAACTTATCCAGCATTTGTTTTACGCAGCGGATGCCCTTCCAGCTGCAACCCATCTCTGGGAAACATCTACACACACTCAATCACACTCATACACTACGGACAATTTAGCCTACCCAATTCACCTTTACCACGTCTTTGGACTTGTGGGGCAACCGGAGCACCCGGAAGAAACCCACGCAACCATGGGGAGAACATGCAAACTCCATACAGACAACTGACCCAGCCGAGGCTCGAACCAGCGACCTTCTTGCTGTGAGGCACGATGCATCTACAATATGGTATTAAATTAAAAAATGAAAGAAATGCATCAAGATGATTGACAGGGCACATAACTAAAACATAACCATAAATGAGGAAGTAGCATGCCCCAAAGCAATGTTCGTAAATACTATCTTGTTTACACATCATTTGATTTGCATGGCGTACGCATGAAGGCCACAGTTTTGGTTTCCGACAACTGAAAATGATAGCACATTACAACCAGTTATTGTATCCTCTCGTTTTTTTTCCGTCCCTCCATAATGATAACCTTCACCACCGCAGCTGTTTTTGCATATCCTATGCAAAATGCTGGCCAACTGTTGCTCCACGCATGTTTGCATGGCTCATTTTTCGACCTAAGAACAACACCTTTGACACGCCATATCATTTGCATTATGGAAAATAACTTGGTGGAATCGGGCTCCGCAAACAAATGTCACTTCAAGGCTGTAGTATGTGTGTGTTCACTATGCTACCCTACTGTATAAACACATTGTGTCCTTGCATGAAGACTGCATGCTGTGTCTGGGTTTGGGGCAAATGGCTTCACCGCGTGGAGTCAGTATCATTTACTGGGGACTGGAGATCCCTGTTAGAGGCTTAAACAAGCATTAGGGGGAATTAGAACAAGGGGCAATTGTAAAACACTCAGTAAATGATGCAGGGTGGAAACATTTTTTAAAGTATCTCCAAATTATCCCATTGGATTATTTTTAAGTTTTTAAGTGGATTGAACATAAAACAATCAAGTTTTCCCCCCAAAAAAACTACAAATTGTGTTGATTCAGCACATTTTAATAAGTTTGAAGAAGATTTTTTTTAAATGTGAGTAAGTTTTCACACTGTAAACAATGCTGGATTCAACACAGTCGATTTGTGATGAGACAATGTCAATAAGAAACAATGTTAACATATTGGTTTTTACAAATGTAATTTCTCTAATTATGTCTATCTTTTTCCATTTCATTAAGGTTTTGTTCAAAATACAAGTTCTTGATCAGCTGATTATGTATTAAGTAAAATATACAGTTGAGAGGAAAATTATTAGCCCTCTTGTGAAATTAAATATCTTTTTCAGATAAGATCTGTTTAATTGAACACCTTTTTATAAACAATATTCCTTCAATCTCCTTCGGCTTAGTCCCTTTTTTCACACTCATTCACACTAATACACTATGTACAATTTAGCTTATTCAATTTACCTATAGCGCATGTCTTTAGACTGTAGCGGAAACTGGAGCACCCGGAGGAAACCATCGCCAACACAGGGAGAACATGCAAACTCCACACAGAAATGCCAACTGACTTAGCCTGGACTCGATCCAGCGACCTTCTTGCTGTGAGGTGACAGTGCTAACCCCTGAGCCACCGGTTTGCCCTTTAAACAATAATGATTTTAATAATTAACTTCTAACTCATTTATTTTGTCTTTTTTGCCATTGACAGTCCAGAGTTATTCAGCTGTAAAGTGCAATTTAAAGGCATAAGCTGGTCGACTATGTAATTAGGCAAGTTCTTGGACAACAGTGAGTTGTTCTGTGTATATACTCTGTATATACAAAAGCATTTTATTGATAAAAAAATTTATATAATATAATATAATATAATATAATATAATATAATATAATATAATATAATATAATATAATATAATATAATATAATATAATATAATATAATATAAGGCGCCACGTGGCATAGTGAGTAGCACGTTCGCCTCACAGCAAGAAGGTCGCTGGTTCGAGCCCTGGCTGGGTCAGTTGGAATTTCTGTGTGGAGTTTGCATGTTCTCCCTGTGGTTGCGTGGGTTTCCTCCGGGTGCTCCGGTTTCCCCCACAAGTCCAAAGACACGTGGGTTAAAGGTGAATTGGATAGGCTAAATTGTCCGTAGTGTATGAGTGTGAATGAGTGTGTATGGATGTTTCCCAGAGATGGGTTGCGGCTGGAAGGGCATCCGCTGCGTAAAACAAATGCTGGATAAGTTGGCGGATCATTCCGCTGTGGCGACCCCGAATTAATAAAGGGACTAAGCCAAAAAGAAAATGAATGAATGAATGAATAAATAAAGAAATAAAGAAAGTAAAATTTTGGTAGCTCTGTAAAACATCACTTGGGATATATATATTTTTTAAATATTTTTTTTAAATTCTCAGGGCGGCTAATAATTTTGCCTTCAACAATAATTTTAATAACTAACTTCAAATAATAATTATTTATTCTGTCTTTGCCCGTAGTATTTGACTAGTTATTCAGCTAAAAAGTGCAAATTAAAGGCATCGAAGGCAAGTTATTGGACAACATTGGGTTGTTCTATATATATATATATATATATATATATTAATATTAAAAATAATAATAATAATAATAATAATAATAAATAAATAAATAAATTAATTAATTATATGCTTTTATTACAGCCAAACTGAAAAATTAAGACTTCCTTCATAAATAAATAAATTTAATTAATAAATGAATGAATTAATAAATAAAAAAAATAAATTAATAAATTAAATTAATAAATAATTAAACAATAAATCAATCAGTTAATCAATCAATCAATCAATTAATTTAAAAAGTAAAATTTTGGTTGCTCTGTTAAACATCACTTGGGAAATATTTTAGAAAGAATTACAATTTTCTCAGGACGGCTAATAATTTTGCCTTCAACTGTATATTGAAATAACTAAAATTTAGTTACAACTAGAAAAGTTAGTTCATTCAATTTAATAATTGAATAAATAAATAAATAAATAGTAATAGTCATTCTGTAATTAATAAATGCATAATTTTAAATGCAAATGAAATGTGACCTCTAAAAAATTTTAAGCCATTCAATCCTTTTCCTTCAGCTTAGTCCCTTCATCCATCAGGGGTCACCACAGTGGAATGAACCGCTGAATTTAAACCATATAAAAATTAAAATAAAAAATCAGATAACAATAAAGGAAGGGTTTGTTTTAGATATACAGTGAGTATCATATACTGATTATGTTATACTAATACATATTTTAAAAAGGTCACTAATGCAACATAAAAATCAATCATTGATATCATCTTGTCCTAATTAATGATCATATATCAATTCTATTATTAATTAGTACAATAAAAAAAGATGACTAGTGTATTTCAACTAATCTGTATCAAGGAAAACTTAACCCAAATGTCCAAATATCCTCTAAAGATGGCCAACTGTACTGCAAATATATCCCTGAATTTCCCTGTTCAGAAAGATGCCGTAATCACGGAGATAAGGCTAACAAACGTTTGGGAGATTATTACTTATGCCATTCATAAAGTAATGAAGCTGTGGATTTATTTCTGCAGGCTCATGAACTCCAATTTTCCTAAAAAATCGACTTGGATGGACAACGTGCAAATGGAGTCTTGACAGTGGTATTCCAAACAAGTCTATTTTTTTCCTTCTCTCCTCAAAATGCACATCTGGTTAACACATATGTTCCATGTTCATTTATTGCGCAGATGAGGCCCTCTGCGGAGCACGTGACAGATGCAAGTCTGAACGCAAATCACAGTTCGCACATTATTTATTGCAACCAGCCGCTGGCATATTTTCGCACTGAACTCACTCACATGTGCACAACATGCATGAATACGGCACACACAGTTCCCACACTGATCTAACATTACAAAATCTAACACTGAAACTTATAAATGAGGGATAAAAATGAACGTTAGTAAGGATAATGGCTGGGGTTCTGTCAGTATTTAAAGAGTTTTAAAGTGTGGAAGTCGAACTATATGACCCAGTTAGATCTCTAGAGATTGTGATGAGAAAGCACCTGATTTAAATCCAAGATATTACATTTTAACAGTAATTAATATGCTTCTAATTACAATAATACAGTAAACATAGATATTTTTTAAACTTAATGAATTAAAATTACTTATTTCAGCTTGTCCTTGTTTAATTTGATCCGATATGCTAAAAGATAGATAGATATATAGATATATAGATAGATAGATAGATAGATAGATAGATAGATAGATAGATAGATAGATAGATAGATAGATAGATAGATAGATAGATAGATAGATAGATAGATAGATAGATAGATAGATAGATAGATAGTAAGATACCAATATATATATTGTTTAATTAATACTTAACTATATTTTAATAATATAATTAAATCATTGGATGCTAAAAAACAATAGCAACAAAATGAAAATATTATTATTACAGCAATAAATATATTCCTAAAATAAAAAATATATAATAATCTACACTGTAAAACCTAATAAGTTAAGGTAACTCAAACCATTTGAGGAAACCGGTTGCAACAAAAACCATTTAAGTTTAAAAACTATTCCTAATGAGTACTGTGAACTTAATCCATTTCAATCCAACTCAAATTATTTAAGCAAACCGATTGCTATATAAACCATTTGAGATAACAAAAAACGAATCTATATGAGTACTGTGAACTTAGTTTTTTATTGTAATAACATTGTACTTGCCTATATACTTTGTTTTAATAATACTTAACTAGATTTTAATGATACAGTTTAATTATTGGATTCTAGAAAGCAATAACAATAAATTAAAAATAGTATTATTACAGCAAAAAAAATCTATATTCTAAACATAAATAAATAATAATAATAATCTATGTAATATTTTAAAAATCGTATTTTCTTTCAGTTTGTTTTCATCATTCATTCATTTTCTTTTCAGCTTGGTCCCTTTATTAATCTGGGGTCACCACAGTGGAATGAACCACCAACTTATCCTGCAAATGTTTTACGCAGCGGATGCCCTTCCAGCTGCAACCCATCTCTTGGAAACATCCATACACGATCATTGACACTCATACACTACGAACAATTTAGCCTACCCAATTCACCTGTACCGCATGTCTTTGGACTTGTGGGGGACACCGGAGCACCCGGAGGAAACCCACGCAACCACGGGGAGAACATGCAAACTACACACAGAAATGTCAACTGACCCAGCCGAGGCTCAAACCAGTGACCTTCTTGCTGTGAGGGGAACATGCTACGCACCCTTTCAGTTTGTTTACTTTAAAATATTTAACATGTTAATTTAATTTAATTTAATTTAATTTAACAACAAAGATGCATAACATACTGTAACAAAGACGCAAAACTGAAACTAGTTCAAATAAAAAAAAAAAATACAATTATAACAAAATTCTATTAATGGAAAAATGTCTAAAAATGTATTTTAAAAAAAACTGTATTAACATTAACAAAAACTACACTAGTACATCACCGATACTAAAACAATACTGCTGAATAAATGTCACAAATACATTTGCCTGCATAATTCAAAAGCAGATATTTAACAAAATGTTTGAGCTGCACTTTTTTTGTACATTACCAGATTCAAATGTTCATTTCTGGAAGGTCCCACTTTTTTTATTAAGTGTCCTTAACTACCATGTACTTGCATCAAAAAATAAATACAATGTACTTACTGTGTTCATTGAACAGTTGTGGTGCTGTGTTGGTATCGGTAGGTTTAAGGGTGGGCTAAAGTAAAAAGGGATGGTCAACATTGTATTTACAAATGTAGTTACAGAAATTAATTACAGATGTAATTACATACAGGCATTTAATCAAGCATAAGTACAATGTAAAAACGTGCATTTACACAAAAAGTACATGGTAATGAATTATTAATTTTGGTGTAAGTACATATTGGGTACAAATATTGGGTACTACACCAAATATTGGGTACATATTTGGTGTAGTACATAAGGTCACTTTCTATAAAGTGTGACCGATTTTAAAACTGAATAGATTATATGACAAACTGAAGTGTGTAAACAACATTCATGGCAAAACACATTCAAACAATTAAAAAAATCTGCAAAATCTGATGCTTTTGACAGAATCATAAGCTTATTTCAACTTGATGTTTCGTCTGTTTCCCTGCCATTAATCTCACTGGAAGCAATCCATCTGAACGATACGCTGCTTTTATCTGCACCCTGTTATAAAACTGATAACTCTTTAGCCTGGTTTAGGGCATTTCCTTTGTCTATTGTCTCCTTCTTGCGTAGCCCAAGGGAAGGCCATTGTTTAGTTGAATGCAAGAAAGAAAAATCCTGCCATTAACCTTATTCCAACCCTGCTGTGATGAGCACTTTAAGGTCACCGCTGGTGTGTAACTAACCTTTGAGCTAAACAGGCAGATTTTTATCAAAAACAACTTGTGACCGATGTCTTGGTAAAATAACTTCCATTGATCACCTGATAAGCATGTGCTTGTGTTTCCAAATTAGACACTACAAGCTTTTCTTCATTAAGGGCTGTTGACCTTTTGACCTCAGCTGTACAAATGCTGATGCCTTTCTCACCAGCAGCACATGTTGGACCAGAGGCCATCCTTAAAGGCACACTCCACTTTAAAACAGAATAGGCTCGTCTTATAACTCGCCTAGAGTTAAATGGTTGAGTTTGACCATTTTTGAATCCATTCACACACTTTTAGCTTAGCTTAGCATAAATCATTAAATCGGATTAGACCATTAGCATCTCTCTCAAAAATGACCAAACGCATTTAGCTGGACTTTTAGTTACGTTGTGTACACGGCTGAGGGAAAATGAAATGTTGCTATTTTCCAGGCAGATATGACTAGGAACTACTTATTCTGGCGGAACGATCAAGGAACTTTACTGCAATAGCAATAATATTATGCAGTGCCTGAAAATATTTCCCAGCACCAATCCCTGCTCTTGAACCACCAGTTAGAATCTGCGTAATATCATTATTAAAAACAATGTATTTGGCTGAACACACAGGCTCATTCTAAAAACGTAGCCCTATACACAGATCATGAGTTATGTAGCCAGAGGTACGTATGGCTGCATTTCATCTTTAAAAGAATGATGCATGGGAGTATGTCGCCATTCCTCTTCGTGCTTACCTTCATATGGACGGCTTTTCTACTGTTATCAGTTTGCCTCAGTGGCTTGATGCGTACGTCGGAGGACTTGTGACGTGGAGGGGAGTTGACCGTGACTTCAGGATTTGAGTCTGGCGAAGAAAGGTTCCAGAAAGCAGGTGAGAAAAAAAACGAATAAACAGCCAAAAAATAAAATAAACAAGTAAATAGAGAATGAGAATGAGGTAAAATCTGAAAACATGGTAAAAATCAGCTTTTCTTTTTCTGGATTTCTTTTGAAAACACTATTGGTTGGGTTTAGGAAAAGAGGAGGGGGGGTCAGTCGATCGGTCGTTCAGTCAGTCAGTCAGTCAATCAGTCTGTCAGTCAGTCAGTCAGTCAACAGTGTCCTCTGCTGGATTTATGTGAGAACAGCAGACACGAGAGAGAAATTTAAGATCTCAAAAAGCAAACACAGTGGTGGATTCTGGTGAAAAAAAAAAAAAAACACTTAGCTCCTGTGACGTATTTGGCACTCTCTGGAAATGTATGTGGGGGTACATTTTCAGAATGAGCCTGGGTTAAAAAAAAAGTTTGCTCCTGCTGCAGCAATGGACAAAAACTGTGGAAGAGGATTTATAGTCAAATACTAATTTATTTTTGTTGAAGAAAATCCTATATAGTTTACATAGTTAGTGGGATTGCTTGAGGTTGCACAAATTATGGGATCATTTCTATTTTTGAAATTCCATTTTTGGGTGAACCACTTTAATGGTTTAAATATAAAATTTATATTTTAAAAACAGACAGGTAATCTATCAGTGTGAGTCTTATTCTTCTAAAGTAAATACATTTACAAAAATACAAATTATTTACATTCCAAACATTTTTTTGAACTTTATATGACTATTATGTACCCCTTAACTATTAGCTAACTAACGGAGAGAAGATTTTTCAAAACATTTCCAAACATAATAGTTTTAATAACTCATTTCTAATCACCGATTTATTTTATCTTTGCCATGATGATAGTAAATAATATTTTACTAAATATTTTTCAAGATACTTCGATTCAGCTTAAAGTGACATTTAAAGACTTAACTAAGTTAATTAGGTTAACTAGGCAGGTTAGGGTAATTAGGCAGGTTAGTGAACGATGTTTGTTCTGTCGACTATCAAAAAAATCATAAAGGGGCTAATAATTTTGACCTTTAAATGTTTTTTTTTATTTTTTTTAAACACTGCAAAGCTTTATTCTAGTTGAAATAAAACAAATAAGACTTTCTCCAGAAGAAAAAATATTATCAGACATACTGTGAAAATTTCCTTGCTCTGTCATTTGGGAAATATTTAAAAAAGAAAAAAAAATTAAAGGGGGGCTAAAAATTCTGATTTCAACTGTATGTATGTATGTATGTATGTATGTATGTATATATATATATATATATATATATATATATATATATATATAT
>CAIGQQ010038154.1:6241104-6252121 GCA_903798035.1 Danio albolineatus
GATGGATGGATGGATGGATGGATGGATGGATGGATGGATGGATGGATTACAATTAAAAGTATTTATTCACCTCTATAAATCAAGCACGTATTTAAGATAAATAGAAGATTGTACATTTCTGTATGTTTAAATAAATTAATGAATAAATAAATAAATAAATATGATTATAACTTGTTCGCCTCTTTAAATCCAGCAAGCATTTAAGATGAATAGAAGACTGAAAATTTCTGTATGAATGAACGAACGAATTAATAAATGAATTAATGAATGAATAAATGAATTAAATAATTAATCAATAAAATACAATTACACTTAAAAGTATTTATAGCTTTTTAATCTCTATAAATTCTGCATGCATTTAAAATGAATAAAAAATTGCAAATATCTGTATGGATGAAAGTATAAATAAATAAACAAATAAATAAATAAATAAAACTGATTCCTCTCTATAAATCTAGCAAGCATTTAAGATGAATAGAAGATTGTAAATATCTGTATGGATGAATGTATAAATAAATAAATAAATACATAAATACATACTTAAAATTATAACTTTTTCACCTCTATATATCCAGCGTGCATTTAAGATGAATAGAAGACTGCAAATTTCTGTATGAGTAAATGAATGAATAAATTAAAGAATAAATTAAAGAATAAAATCCATTTACAGTTAAAAGTATTTATAGCTTATTCATCTCTAAAAATTCCGCATGCATTTAAAATGAATAAAAGATTGCAAATATCTGTATAGACTGTATAGAGTAAAGTATAAATAAATAAATAAATAAATATAACCGATTCCTCTCTATAGATTCAGCAAGCATTTAAGATGAATAGAAGATTGTAAATATCTGTATGGATGAATGTATAAATAAATAAACAAATACATACATACATACATACATACATACTTTAAAATTAAAACTTGTTCACCTTTATATATCCAGCATGCATTTAAGATGAAGAGAAGACTGCAAATTTCTGTATGAATGAATGAATTAATAAATATATAAATAAATAAAATACAATTACAGTTAAAAGTATTGATAACTTATTTTTCTGTAGAAATTCTGCAAGCATTTAAGAAGAATAGAATATTGCAAATATCTGTATGTATAAATAAATAAATAAATAAATAAATAAATAACTTGTTCGCCTCTATAAATCCAATATGCATTTAGGATCAATGAAAGACTGCAAATTTTTGTATGAATGAATGAATGTATGTATGGACGAAATAAAAAAAATGTATTATTTAATTAACTAATTAAAATATAATAACATATAATTATAAACGACTCCCCTCTATAAATCTAGCATGCATTTAAGATGAATAAAATATAAATATCTATCTATTGCAAATATCTATGAATGAATGAATGAACGAATGAGTGAATAAATAAATAAATAAATAAATAAATAAATAAATAAATAAATAAATATATATATATATATATATTCCTCTCTCTGAATCCAGCATGCATTTAAGATGTATAAAAATGTATAAATATATTTACGTCGCTGAAATATAATAGTGGTTTTAATTACTATCGAGCTAATGAATTAAATACTCAGAAATAAGCTGACATAAAAAAAAACGCCACAAAGAGGAGGGAAAAAAATGTACGCGGAGTCTCCAATTTTATTGGCATTATGCAAGACAAGAGAATAAACATACAACACACAATCATCTCATCCAAAATCCTTATCCCAACAAAAACAGTTTGGCTGTTTCACATACATTTAATTCACTTCTTTATTGTTTGTTTACTGGATTAGTCGCTTAATCCGCTGAGTTAACCATGCATTTCTCTGAATATCTGATATTGCTGAAGAGGCTCGTGATTAATAGAAACAAATAACATTAGCATTCAGGCATTCAAGTAACTAAAGTCATCTAAGCAGGTCACAGCTTGAGCACAACTTAACAACAAAGATTAAAATAAAAAGAGGGAGGAGGGAAACAAAACGAAGGTGCAAAAGGCAAATATATATTTCAGGATAAGTACAAACTCCGTTTCCAGTTCGAAACACATCAATGAAGTTACTATAAAGTTAAGCGAGAGTTAAGAAGAGGAGAAACTGTGCAATTAGCTTACTAAAGTCAAATTCTACCTAAAACTGTATTATTGTAATTAACACTGCAATGCAATCAAGGCCTTGGATGCAATGAAGCACAGGGAATTAAACTAGTCTAGTATCATCAATCTAACCAAGTTTGCTAAAAGACATTGCATAGGACGCCTTGACCAGTGTTGGGTGTAATTAATTACTAGTAACAAGTTAATGTAATTACTTTCCTGCTGAAAAAGTAAAGGGATTACTTCTGATTTTTAGGTAATCTAATTAGTTACCTTAAATATAGTTGTGTATAAAATCAAGGGCGTAGATTAACTCTTGGTGAACATTGGTGAGGACATACTGTACATCCAGCCTGATCTCACGAGAAAACGTAAGTATTTTACGTTTTGCCAGTTTAGTGGCTAATTCGTACAAGTTCAGTCGTACGAAAATGTACGATTTAAAAAAGGAGGCGTGGCACCCAACCCCACCCCTAAACCCAACCGTCATTGGTTGATGAGCAAATCGCACCAAATTGTACGAATTAGATCGTACGAATTCATACGAATTAGCCACTAAATCAAAATTTACAAATTGCCGTGAGATAGCGTTGGTACATCCCTAGAACGCATGCAATTCGCAAGTTGTTTTAGCACTTTTAAAAGTACTTAATAATATAAAATAAACACTTTGTAATAATACAAATACAAATGTATTAATCACATCCCATACTGCAAAAGTCAATTTACATGATTTCACTGCGATCTGGCTTTGAGGAGGTATGAATGTAGAGAAATTTAGAGAGGTGTGTAACGCAATTTAACTGTTTTATCCTGATTATTGCTTTTCATAATCATGGAGGCCAAAATCTAAACTGAATTTCAATTAATTACAAGTGAACTTGTAACTTTAAACTTGACTTTAACCATTTGTACACAAGTAGGTTACTAAGGGTTGATGGAGCATCATTTTATTTTGAAGTTGGTTAACTTATTGGTAGAGACATTTCAGTAATAGTGGATATTGGTGAGGACACGTCCTTTCCGTCCATGCCAATTCTACACCCTTAGTATAAATCAGTTTGATCATGTGAAGTTGCATTTTCACTGTCACTCATGACAAAAGGTGAAATAATTAGTATTTAAATCGCAGTAAATTTAAACAATTCCATGGATTTATTGTTATAGAAACTGCTGTCGATACTGAAATTTTAAAGACGTCCATTTTTGCTTTAATTTGAGCGCTGTTGAGCACATTCTTAAACAGATGGACTCCCCTACAGAATCATCCTAACCAATCTAAACTGATAGATTCTTTCCAAATAGTGATTTGGCACATCTAGGTAAATTGCACTCCTATCGCAATATATATAGATATATATATATATATATATATATATATATAAGAATGAAAAATATCGCTGTTAGATTTTTCCAATATCGTGCAGCCCTAGCATCGAGTCAGGTAATTAAATTAGTTACTTAAGTTACTTTTCAGACAAAGTAATTTAATGAAACAATTAATAACCAGTAATTAAGTAAGTAACCCAACATTGGTCTTGACTGCATATTTCCTCGTCATTTTTGCTGATTTTTATTTAATTTTTGAAACCCAAACACAAAAATCCATTACTTTTCATGCAGTGTTTAGGAAGTTTTTGTGTGTGTGTACGAAATTGGACCCCTCAGACCATACACAAACATCACACGTTTCAGGGTGATGACAGGTCAGTCGAGAGGTAGCATTTTGTGTTGTTTTATGAATTATTTTGCAGCAGATTAATTAATACGCATCGGACTCAGTGTGCACGTCTGTGTGTGTGTGTGTGACAAACTTTTCAGATTTGAATACGAAAAAAAAAAACGCATACGAAAAATCGGTACTTTGGATTGAGCAAAGATCGAGTAGCATCGAGTAGGGCTGCACAATATATCCTTTCAGCATTGATATCGCAATGTGATCATTCGCAATAGTCACATCGCCAGTATACGCAATGTCGAGTCTTGGATTATAGCTGATCATTTTGCAAGTGTTTTTTGAGGCCTGTGAGGATTTATTTATTTATAAACAAAGACTATGCAGTATTATTTTACATTTGATTATTCAAGTACTGTACACCTGAATACAGTTCAACAATCAAACGCTGTTTATTTAAATTGTATCTTTTTCTTTATTGAATTTGTCTACTCTTGTAGATTGTTTCTTATATTTTGTGGAGATGGACTCCCCTACAGAATCATCCTAATCAATCTAAACTGATAAATTCTTTCCAAATAGTTATTCAGCACATCTAGGTAAATTGCATTCCTATCGCAATATATATATATATAACTTCTCGCATAATATATATATATATATATATATATATATATATATATATATATATATATAAAACTGCATATAATGTTAGATTTTTCCAATATCGTGCAGCCCTAGCATCGAGTCAAGTAATTAAATAAGCTACTTAACTTACTTTTCAGTCAAAGTAATTTAATGATACAATTAGAAACTAGTGATTATTACCATTTTGAAGTAACTTAACCAACATTGGTCTTGACTGCATATTTCCTCGTCATTTTTGCAGATTTTTTTTATTATTTTAAAAACCCAAACACATAAATCTATTTCTTTTCATTCCGTGTTTAGGAAGTTTTTGTGTGTGTGTACGAAATTGGACCCCTCAGACCATACACAAACATCACACATTTCAGGGTGATGACAGGTTGGTCGAAAGGTAGCATTTTTTTGTATTGTTTTATGAATTATTTTGCAGCACATTAATTAATTCGCATTGGAATTACAATTCGTTAATTCGTTTGTGTGCCTGACAAACTTTTCTGATTTGAATATGAAAAAAAACGCATACGAAAAATCGGTACTTTGGATTGAGCAAAGATCTTAAAGGTTAGATTTGTCCGACGATTACACATACTGAAGAAGTAATGACCTAAGAAGGTATTCTTGATATTTATGAGGATTTTAAGTAGCATCAAGTAGGGCTGCACAATATATCCTTTCAACACTGAAATGGCAATGTGATCATTCACATAAGTCACATATGGAAGAATAAAAAATATCGCAATGTTAGATTTTTCCGATATCGTGCAGCCCTAGCATCGAGTCAAGTAAATAAATTAGTTACTTAAGTTACTTTTTTCAGACAGAGTAATTTAATGATACAATTAGTAACTAGTAATTAATTACCATTTTGAAGTAACTTAACCAACATTGGTCTTGACTGCATATTTCCTCGTCATTTTTGCAGATTTAAAAAAAAAAAAAAAATTAAACCCAAACACATAAATCGATCTCTTTTCATTCGGTGTTTAGGAAGTTTTTGTGTGTGTGAACGAAATTGGACCCCTCAGGCCATACACAAACATCACACATTTCACGGTGATGACAGGTCGGTCGAGAGGCAGCATTTTGTATTGTTTTATGAATTATTTTGCAGCAGATTAATTAATACGCATTGGAATTACAATTCGTTAATTCATTTATGTGCCTGACAAACTTTTCTGATTTGAATACGAAAAAAAAACACATATGAAAAATCGGTACTTTGGATTGAGCAAAGATCTTAAAGGTTAGATTTGTCCGACGATTACACACACTGAAGAAGTAATGACCTAAGGAGGTATTCTTGATATTTATGAGGATTTTAAGTAGCATCGAGTAGGGCTGCACTATATATTCTTTCAGCATCGATATCGCAATGTGATCATTCGCAATAGTCACATATGGAAGAATAAAAAATAGCGCAATGTTAGATTTTTCCAATATCGTGCAGCCCTAGCATCGAGTCAAGTACTTAAATTAATTACTTAAGTTACTTTTCAGTCAAAGTAATTTAATGAAACAATTAGTAACTAGTAATTAATTACCATTTTGAAGTAACTTACCCAACATTGGTCTTGACTGCATATTTCCTCGTCATTTTTGCAGATTTTTTTAATTATTATTACTGAGACCCAAACACATAAATCCATTACTTCTCATGCAGTGTTTGGGAAGTTTGTGTGTGTATGTGTGTGTATGTTTGAAATACAGTATTAAGAAGTTTTTTTGGGAGGCAGAGAAGTTCTGATGTGAAAAAAACTCAATACTGGGAGTTGATTTGCACTCGTTCAGAGTTCATTTTCACCGGGTTGAGTTCAGAACGTTTGGCAGAGATACTCGTTTTGTGTTAGATTTTTTTTCTCTCTCTCTCTCTCGCTCTCTCTTCTTCCTCTTCCCCTCAGTGGGATCCAGTCCAGTTCATTTGACGGGTTGCAAATCATGAAGGAATTTCACATTAGGGAGGAATGTTTTGGTGAGGCGACCTTGAAAGAGACAGAGTGAATGAGAGTGAAGCTTGTTTTCTGGAGCTTTGCCACCACGGCCTTCATTGTGCAAACTGCATATAAGCAAGGTTATGAGCGCCATTATCAATGAAGCAAATTACATCCGGCTTGCATGTCCAAGTGAACAAAAGCATAATCAGTTCTTCTTGTACTCTGGAACAAATTCAAGCCCCCCCTCAAAAAAACAAGTATTCGCCTACTTCTACACAGAGAGTGTAGTGTAAAACATGTATTATATAACATCTTTTGTTATTTTAATTGATGTTTTCTAAATACAGAATTAACCTAGCATTAGAATGTAACTAGATTTTAAAATACTACTACTACTACTAATAATAATAATAATAAATAATAATAATAAAAAAATAATAATCATAATAACTAGATATGTACATTTTCTGAAGAAAATGTGAGTGGGGTTTGCCCAGGCAAATTCCTGGGGTACAATGCATTTTAATTGGTTGCTAGGTGGTTGCTAGGGTGTTCTAAGTGGTTGTTAAGGTGTTACTAAGTTGTTGCTTGGGTGTTCTGAGTGGTTGCTAGGCAGTTGCTAACAATAACGGATTTGCCTAAAGGCAATAATAATAAATCATTTTGGTTTGTCTTGTATATATATATATATATATATATATATATATATATATATATATATATATATATATATAAAACATCGAAACCATAAATCAATGCCATTATTTTTTTAATCTGTTGAATTTAATTAATGTACAGAGAAATTGTTTGAATTATGTGTAATTCACTACAATTTTAATTGACTAAAGCTTTAATGATATTTAAATCAAGCAATATTTGTACGCAGAAATATTTGCAACTTAATTATAGTTTTAATGACTGAAATTTTTATTTTATTTATGACTTTATGAATATTTTCTTTTTGACCTAAGTTTTACATTTTATGTATTAATATTTATTTTATTGATTATATTTTATTTTTAACAGTTCTGATTTTAAAAATTAAATCATTTTATTTCATTAAATTGTTAGAAATAACAAAATATAAAGTAATTTAATTAAGTTGGTATGCACTGATATATATGAGGACTTTAAGTAGCACTGAGTCAAGTAATTAAATTACATATTAAAAGTATTCAGGGCATAATAAACTGTACCATTTGTAACTTTAACAACGATTCATTTTCAATTATTTTCAATTGTATTTTTTTCTTGATTGCATCTATAGATTGTTATGCATGAAAATACTCACAACACATGCAAATACAGAAATGCACTGCAAATAGCAAAGACCACAACGAAAATGTGTCGGGGCAACCCCAAATATTTCATAGATTGTTTATTAGATTTTATGCAGATGCACTCCCACTGAAGAATCACCCCAATCTATCTAATATTACAAATTCTTTCCAAATAGAAATATTCAAGTTATCTGGTGAAATTGTATTCATAACGCAATATAAATCGCAAAATAAATAAATATCTCAATGCTAGATTTTTCTAATATGGCACAGTCCTAAATCAGTGTTAGTAAAAGCACTTTATTCTTTTATTTTCCCCTTTTTATTAAGTCATCTGAGAGCAAATGAGTTATCTCAAATATCAAAAGAGGATTTTTGGCTATGCGTGTGTTTTGCTTGGTTATTTTCCAGCTTGGTTATTATGCATATTAGGCAATTCCTGACCAAAGAGGAAATGTTTCTTCTCAAGGAAACATTCAACACATAACATGACAGCCACAGTAATTAAGCTTACCACAGGAAAAAAAAAAAAAAAGTGACAGCTTTGGTCTGTTAAAGTATTTAGTAGCAGCAGTCAAACATTTTACCACATAAAGAAAAGATACCAGTGAAGTAAAAACATATATACGATACTTAAATAGTCTCAAAATAATTTCAGCCCAAAACACATTTTGCTTAAAGGTTCAGGACACCCTCGAGAACTTTAAAAAAAATATTTAACAGATTTGTGTGTGTTGAGCATCAGGCCTTCTGCAAACCATGCTAATGCATTGAAATTAGTTATTTTATTCTTCTTTGTTTTGCTCAGGATACATTCTAACTCACAAAAAAATACAATTAATATATTAATATAATATAATAATACAAGTGTGTGTAAAGTCATCCTCACCTCTAGTACAGGAGAAAGAAGCGGGTTCTGAGTGAAGAAACCATGCTTTCTGACATGTTACGCACTTTCAGGTAGTTCACAAACCCTCTGAAGAACAGCAGGAGCCCTGGGGAGGAAGGAAAACAGGTTAAAGGTCAATAACTGGATCAGGTCGGGGCCCTGGCCGCTCCGTTAATCAAATGAAAAAGCTTTGAAAAACAAATGTTTTATGCATATTAGGGCTTAATGAACACCATTACATAATTATGAAGAGAAAATAAGTGCAAACTTCTTAATTTATACAACATTTTTTTGTTAGTTACAACACTATTTGTTGGTGTTTTGTCTTGCTTTCCTTGTTTTGTTTTATTATAATGATCTTTTGTTTTATTTCTTATTAGAAATTAATTTAATTTATATTTTTAACTATTTCTGTACAGCGCTTTGGGTCCAGTCATAGCATTGAAAGTGCTTTATAAATAGCAATAAATACACTAATGCGACAATTATTTATTGTATAAATTCATCAAAATTCCTTTAGTTTCACTGTGCTAAAAAAACGTCTACATATAGTTAAAAGCAAAAACTTTATCCCTCGATCCTGTGAGGTTTTCATTTTATTTGTATTTTTTATATATACTTCATAAGTGATGTTTAACAGTGCAAGGAAATGTTCATATTTTTAATATTTAAAAATAAATAAAACATTACAAAAAGGCTAATAATTTTGACTTCAACATGTAGCCTATATAAATGTATAAATGATTTATAGTTGTTAGTAAAACTTTAGCTTTTTATTGTTCTGTAAAGTTTATGGCATTTCTATCGTAAATTAAAATACAAATATTGTTATTTAGATCATTGATACTCACATAAAATAACAAAAGAAAGTTTGTTTTAAGCCATTTACACAAAGTTTTAGACAACACAAAGCTATCAAAGCTGCCAAAAAAAGTTAAGAAATCATTATTTGTTGGGATAACCCTGATGTTCAATATCACGACAAATAAAAACATTGTTTTTAAGTTATTCTGACCAATTGCTGTTTTCTGTCAAACAAACAACCCTAAATGACAATATTTTAATTTCAAATTTGGATAAAATTTTATCAGATATTAAACAAATATTCACATTTTACTCAAAAACATTGTTAATAAATCCAGTGATATTTTTCCCCACAGCAGTGTTTTGAACAGGATTGAATTAGAGTTGTATTGTAATCAGTTAACCAGCAGATGGTGGCAGAGAATTAAACTAAATAATGGGTGACTGACTCAAAACAAACCTATTATTTTGACACTGGTTCTGATATGATCACATCCCCAAACATTACAAACCCTGTTTAACCACTGTAAAATAAAATAAAAACTCACCAAGAACCAGGAAAATCCACCAGAGCCAGTACTGTCCATTGAAGTATCCAGTAAAGTAATCTGAAAACTGAGAAAAGAGGTCTATTAGAAAAATCACACTCAAGACAGACAGTATTTTTCACTGGAGTACATGAACTGAATAACTAATTCATTTATTTTCCTTCGGCTTATTCCCTTGTTTATCTGGGGTCGCCACAATGGAATGAACCACCAACTATTCTGGCATATGTTTTACAACAGCCCTTCCAGCCGCAACCCAGCACTGTGAAACACCCAAATACTCTCACATTCACACACACTCATACATTATATGGCCAATTTTGTTTACCCAATTCACCTAGCGCATGTCTTTGGACAGTGAGGGAAACCGAAACACCTAGGAAACCCACTCCAACAAGGGGAGAACATACAAACTCCACACAGAAATGCCAACTGACCCAGCCGGCACTCAAACCAGTGACCTTCTTGCTGTGAGGTGACAGTGCTAACCACTGAGCCACCCTGCATTCGTTCATTTAAACTGTGCATGTGTGTTTTAATGGTCATTTTCATAGTTAAAGTCTTTTAATTCTCCAGTGTGTACTTTTAGATCATTAATAACAGTCAGATTAATAACTCTGAGACCCACCCTGACGATGAGGATCCACTTGATCAGAGAAAGGCCAAAGCCGCAGATAGCACCATATCGACCAGCAATGGTATTGGTCAGACAGAAGGATAAGCAAAACCCGATCCAGTTGAAAAGAAAGGCCACTAGTCACAGAAACAGAAAGAGAAAATGTTGCATTAATGGAGAATGACTGAACATAATACAAAAATAGCATCATACAAAAATACAGGAATCACTTTGTACTTCGTTTAAATGTTGTGCACCACGCATGAATTAAATGTGCTTTTAAGTATATGAAATCACAAAGTATAAGTCTATATACAGCGCTCAGCATGAATGAGTACAGATCTCATATTTGCTTGGTAGTAATATATTTGTACATAAACATTAGATTAGTCAGTCCCAAAAGCCAAAACCAGAACTAATCTAACAAAAAACAAAACAAAAACTTACAATCAGTCTAAAAATTAGTACATCCTAATTAATGCATAGGGAAAAAAAATAAATACAATTTTAATGAACTGGACAAATGAATTAATTTTGATAATTTA
>CAIGQQ010038154.1:6283047-6293666 GCA_903798035.1 Danio albolineatus
TGTGTGTGTGTGTGTGTGTGTGTGTGTGTGTGTGTGTGTGTGTGTGTTATATATTTATTTATTATGTATATGTGATACACATTTATAGAAACAAAACTAAACACAGTTTTGTTACATGGACTTATATAATTTGCATCATATGTTTTATATCTAAATATAAACAAACATTTTCACAAATATATGCATAAATGTGTATATTTATATCTACATAAAAAATATACACACTTAAATTATGTCAAAACAAACTTTAATTTTTAATACAATTAATCACAATTAATTTTAGCACTGAACTGCTGAAACTGTGTGTGTTAAGAAAGTATAAAAGCTGATTGATATACTCACGTTGCAAAATTACTCTGGCCCAGCTCTGGCCCACGCAATCAGCTTTTGCTAGGCCCACATGCTGCAGTGAATTACATGATTGGGATAAGTCTGGCTTCCAGACAAGGGCCAAACATGGACCCAATCTGGGCCAAGTCTCAGCCAAGTTAATAGCCCATAGCTGGAACTGAACTGGGCCAGATATGTTGGTGTGTCACAACTGCAATGAAATTGATAACCCTACCTATTAGCTAACCGATTGCTAGAATTCTTTTCTCAACTCAAAAATAATTTAAATCTATTTCAAATGTGGGTCAAAATAGGCCAAACTTAAGTGGCCCACATATACATTTTTAACATCTGGGCCAAATACTAAATTCGACATCTGGAAGTCTTGTGTGCCACCTGAAAGACGGTGCACCTCTGCCAAATCATGCTTTGGCCAACATGCTGTATGCCAGTGCCGGACAAATGCCTGCTGTATGTGTACCAGCTTTATGCCAAATCTGGGCCAGAGTTCTTTGCTACCTGGGTATTGATTTAGTGATTATGATTTTATATTGACTTTAACTGTCAAATGTCCCATAAAGCAGTATTCAGCATCCCTCATTCACTATGACCTGTTTCTTCTCCTCAGCGTGAGTGTATCTCTGTGCACGTGGGTCAGGCTGGCGTCCAGATGGGCAACACCTGCTGGGAGCTCTACTGTCTGGAGCACGGTATCCAGCCAGATGGGCAGATGCCCAACCGCAAACCAGTAGGCGGACACGACGACTCCTTCACCACCTTCTTCAGTGAGACCGGAGCCGGCAAATACGTACCCCGGGCTATATTTGTAGACCTGGAGCCGACAGTCATTGGTAAATCATCATGGGGTTTCAGTTAAGGCAACAAGAGGACATGCATTAGTCATTTTACCATTATAGTACATAAGCAATGCAGCAAAGAGTACGATTATAGTGCACTCCAGAGTGGCATATTGCATAATAGAAAGAAGTTGGCACCTGCTACAATAGCTATAGTGCTTTCAATACTATTTAGACCGGTGGTTCTCAACTGGTTTGGCCATGGGACCCACATTTTTACATGGTCATCAAGCCGCGACCCAAATTTTTAGGAACTATATTTTAATTTTAGGAATTATAATGAATTAATTTGTATTTATTTGTTAACATACACAAGTAGTGACAGATAAATCATAAGAAAATCACCAAGACTTACAAATAAACATTTTTTTATTGATTTCATTGGACAAAATGTATCAAATTATACAAATATTACAAAGTACAATTGCGCATTTCAAAATAAAAGTCAGGTATACGCATTTAAGCAAAATAAGTGAAAAATTTATGACCCCGTTGAGAAACCCTGATTTAGACTATTAAGAATAAGACAAACAATGCTCCATTTTTTTTCCTCAAAATCCACAACTAAATCAATCTTAATGTAATATAATGTAAATAAAATATATAGAATGCAGGAACTATGATGTTACCTTGTAGGCTAATTGGCTGCTAGCACAAAACTGGTTCCCTAGATAAAAATCGCCATAGGATTTTCCCATATAGGCCAGTGGTTCTCAAGCTTTTTTCACCAAGTACCACCTCAGAAAAAATGGTAATAACCGGTTTGAAGTACAGTAGCATAGTAGGCCTAATTAAGCAGCTACAGAACTGCACAGTTCAAAAACAAGGCAGATTAATTCTTCTAATTCTGAAAATTTATTATTGTCAGCCACTTAAATAAAAGGTTTAGCCTATTAAAATCAATTTACTGATCACATCAGTGTTATCGTATGTGTCAAAGGGTTAAAAGTGTGTTCATTTTTTTACTTTAATTATTCAGAGATTCCTCTGTGTACCACGTGGTACATGTACCACAGTTTGAGAACCACTGAGAAGACTGCAAATAATAAGCTCTTTGTTCAAACACTGTTCATTGCACTTACACGTATTGTCCAATTGGATAATCCTCACAGGAAAATACAACCTTTAGCACTTTTGGATCTTGAATGCGAACGCAAGAACTGAAAAGCTAACACTAGGCTTTAAACAGACTACTTTTTAAAAATAAAAATAAAATATTGACTTCAATAACAAACATACAAAATTCGATCATACACAAAAAGAACAATAATAGTAACAATGATAATAACTCAGTGGTGCTCAGCCCTGCTCCTGGAGATCGACCTTCCTGCTGAGTTCAGCTCCTACCCTGATCAAACATATCTAAACCAATTAATTAGGACCTGAACAGCACTTGATAATTACAGGCAGGTGTGTTTCATATGGGTTGTAACTGAAATCTGCAGGACAGTCAATCTCCAGGAGCAGGGTTGGTCACCTCTGATAATGTATGGACAAACATATTATTGTTAAGCATCCTATAAAAAAATAATCATTTAAATATGTGAGGGGTGCACTCATAGGCTGAGCATGTAAATTATTTTAAAGGGGTGGTCCACAATGATATCATATTTTAAACTTTAGTTGATGTGTATTGTAGCTGTGTGAACGTAAACAACATCTCTGAATATAAGATGCTCAAAGTTCAATGCAAAGGGAGACACTGGCTTTACAGAGTTAGCCTAGCAAAGCCTACAGCGAACGAATTTTGGGACTACAATATAGTCTTATGGCAGAGAAAGCTTAAATGCCATCCAAACGCTGCTATTTACACAGAGCTTCTTCGGTTTCTGTATTTGGCCTTCCAAAGGACGCGACACAAAGACAGAAGTGCTTACATTTTAATCTTAATTATGTTCCAGAAGAATTATAAGAATATATAGCTAGCAACTGACAAAGGAGAACTTCCAGAATCTCTCCCAGTTCAGTGAGTTACACTTTTCTAGGTGATGTGAAGCCGATCCAGGAATCACAGTACATTATGTTAGCTGACCAATCAGAGCCTATTGAGGCCTTTCGGAGGAACTAGGAAATATGACAGACGTTTTCATGTTACAGTAGCTGTATATAATCAAAGTAAGATTTATGAACAAATAACGTGATTTTCTACTAGTGAAGCATGAGCATACATTGCTTTGCGCCTTATAAACACAACCAAGCCTCAAAAATACTCTGTGGACCACCTCTTTAAAATTTGTATGAATTTATATGATAAAGTATCAAACCAAATATTAATTTCAAAACAGCTTCATTTCAAACAGCAATTTAAAACATATAAATAGTTTCAGTAACCAATGCTGGTCAGGATTTGGTTTAATGTGGTGCTGTTATTGTTTCAGATGAGGTCCGCACAGGCACTTACCGCCAGCTGTTTCACCCCGAGCAGCTCATCTCAGGAAAAGAGGATGCAGCGAATAACTACGCCCGCGGGCACTACACTATTGGCAAGGAGATCATTGACTCCGTGCTGGACCGCATTCGCAAACTGGTAATGACGAACACTTACATTAACTCACAAAAGATCTCAAATTAAAGATAATAATGAACATTTATTCATCTCTTCACCTCAGACCATATATGTGGATTCTTTGTGTTGTGTAAAATAGAAATATATTAAAATCTTAAGCCTATTTTACTTGACAAAAATGATATTTTTGTACCTTTACCTTTTTTTAATCTTTTTTTTTTAAATAATATAAAATAACATGTAAAAATAACATATTGGGCGACACAGTGGCTCAGTGGCACTATCACCTGACAGCAAGGGGGTTGCTGGTTTGAGTCCCGGCTGGGTGTTGGCGTGAGTTTCCTCCGGGTGCTCTGGTTTCCCCCTCTGTCCAAAGACATGATGATTTGGCCCACCGTCCCATCTGAGAAGAGAGGGAGAATGATGGGGATGGTTTCGAGATTGTCAATTTAAATTTAATGTAGGTCTTTGTTTGTTATTGTTGAAAGCTATCTGAAATTACATGTTTCAATCAAATTGTGTAAATTAATCAGATTTTGTTTAAATGTACATACTGTCCCCGGACAATGCAGAGACTTTGGTGAGCAAAACAAGACAAAAGCAGATTGTGCTAGACTAGTGTATTCAGCATTGAACTCCACTGTGTTATAAATGTGATTGTTTATGGGTTTTATTCCAATGAGTTATCGTTTAAAAAGTTATATTTAATTAGTTACCATTTAAAGTAAGTTTTTTTTTATTTAATTTAAAATATTATTAAACATCTTAGAAAATTAGCCATGGCAACTTTAATGTAATATACTATAGTTTGGTATATGTACCTTTGGCCCACAACGATCAATGATATTTGGTTTTTGGACCTTCATACGAAAAAGTTTGGGCACCTAGGGGGTCATTTTTATGTTTTTTTTTTTTTTGGTTTAGGGTGATTAAAAAAAAAAAACATAATTTTTCACTTAACCCAATACAAAAATGTACTTTAAATGAAAGACACAGTTGTCTCAATTTTTTTCAGTGTATGTGACGGTGTTGAATATAATTATGTAGTGAAGCCAAAGATACATTTCCACTTGTGGATAATAAAGGAAGATATGAAAGTCAAGAAAGTCTGTTCTTTTAACAGAAACCAAAAATGCTAATTTGTTTTATTTGTTATAGGGACAGATACAAAAACAAAGATTGAACTAAAAGAACAGCCATCCCATGCATTATCCTTATAGCCAAATGTGCAGCACTTGTGCTTATAATAGGGCTTTTATTTAAAAAAAAACAAAAGCAACAAGTGGTAGACACACATTTATAAACAAGTAGGCTACATTAAACATGACTACAAGTTTGTTGATTTATCAATCATTATTTACTGGCTCTTTAAAAATTATCTCAAATGATTTGATCCCTACAGGCTGACCAATGCACAGGACTGCAAGGTTTCCTGGTCTTCCACAGTTTTGGTGGAGGCACGGGCTCAGGTTTCACCTCTCTTCTGATGGAGCGTCTCTCTGTCGACTTCGGGAAGAAATCCAAGCTTGAGTTTGCCATTTACCCAGCTCCGCAGGTGTCTACGGCTGTGGTGGAGCCGTACAACTCCATTCTGACCACTCACACCACCCTGGAGCACTCCGACTGCGCCTTCATGGTGGACAACGAGGCCATCTACGACATCTGCAGGAGAAACCTGGACATCGAGCGCCCGTCCTACACCAACCTCAACCGGCTCATCAGCCAGATCGTGTCCTCCATCACCGCCTCCCTGCGCTTCGACGGTGCTTTAAATGTAGACCTGACGGAGTTCCAGACCAATTTAGTGCCCTACCCTCGCATCCACTTCCCTCTGGCCACATACGCTCCAGTGATCTCCGCTGAGAAAGCCTACCACGAGCAGCTCTCAGTGGCGGAGATCACCAACTCCTGTTTCGAGCCCAGCAACCAGATGGTGAAGTGCGACCCACGGCATGGGAAATACATGGCGTGCTGTTTGCTCTACAGGGGAGACGTGGTGCCGAAAGATGTCAACGTGGCCATCGCCGCCATCAAGACCAAGAGAAGCATCCAGTTTGTGGACTGGTGTCCTACTGGATTCAAAGTGGGCATCAATTATCAGCCCCCGACCGTGGTTCCTGGAGGAGATCTGGCTAAGGTGCAAAGAGCCGTTTGCATGCTGAGCAACACCACCGCCATTGCTGAAGCTTGGGCTCGTCTCGATCACAAATTTGACCTGATGTACGCCAAGAGAGCCTTCGTGCACTGGTATGTGGGTGAAGGGATGGAGGAAGGAGAATTCTCTGAGGCCCGAGAAGATATGGCAGCTCTGGAGAAGGACTACGAAGAAGTGGGCATTGATTCGTTTGAGGAAGATGAGGAGGGGGAAGAGTTCTAGAGGAGAAAAGTGTTTGCTTGTTTTTCTACCAAAAAACTAAATAAAGTAAAGCTTTTAATTGTGCTGCTGTGTTGTTGTTGTTTATTTATTTATTTATTTATTTTTTTGAGTGTGGTGCTGAGATTGTGAGAATATGCAAATGAATTATTTGATTACTCTTAACACTGAGAATGAAACATTTATAAATGCTATCATGTTTGGAGGTTACGGTGGCGTAGTGGGTAGCACGATCGCCTCACAGCAAGAAGGTCGCTGCTTCGAGTGCAGGCTGGGTCAGTTGGCATTCCTGTGTGGAGTTTGCAAGTTCTCCTCGTGTTGGTGTGTCTTTCTTCTGGGTGCTCCGGTTTCCCCACAAGTCCAAAGATATGCGGTACAGGTGAACTGAATAGGCTACATTGGTGTTTCCCAGTGATGGTAGCAGCTGGAAGGGCATCCACTGCATAAAAAAATATGCTGGATAAGTTGGCGGTTCATTCCGCTGTGGCGACCCCTGATGAATAAAGGGGCTAAGCCGAAAAAAAATGCATGAATTATCATGCTTTACACTACAGTATTATAAAATATTGTTTTTATAATGTTTTATTTCCCTATATAAGTCATGTTGTTTCTAAAATAGATTTATAAGTTTTAATACATATTATTTCTCTATTTATTAAATATTTATTAACACTGTTTTAGATATTTAAAATTTTTACCATTTTAATATTTTTACTATTAAATATTAAGCATATTAAATATTGAGCCCTGCAGTAAGTAGGGCTGTCGCCTCACAGCAAGAAGGTCGCTGGTTCAAGCTTCGGCTGGGTCACTTGGCATTTCTGTCTGGAGTTTGCCTGTTCTCCATGCGTTTTCCTCCGGGTGCTCCGGTTTCCCCCACAAGTCCAAAGACATGAATTAGGTAAGCTAAATTGTCCGTACGGTATGTGCATGAATGAGAATATATGGGTATTTCCCAGTGATGGGTTGCAGCTGGAAGGGCATCTGCTGGATAAGTTGGCGGTTCAGATTAATAAAGGGATGAATCTGAAAAGAAAATGAATGAATGAATATAACTATATGACATTTAAATATAATAAAATTAATAAAAAATATTATCTAAATAATTATTTAAACTCCCAATTAAAATGAGGGATACTGTATTGATCAATGCATTAACTAGATCAATAAACTAACACACTTTAATTAGAAATAATAAAAAGTATATCTGTGCATGAAAGTATTATTGTCACATTTACAGACTTACACATGTTATGTATATACATATTTGAAATACTTAATTATTACATTTCTTAAAGTAGTATCTCTTTCTACCCTATATATAATAAATAGTATGTTTCTGAATTAATATACATCTCTCTATACTTACATAGTACAATTGTATTGTTTATTGCGCTACATGCATTACCTACACCTTATTTATTATTTAAACACTGGTTAATAAAGAGAGATGAATGTTCTTTGAGGTGCAGCCTAGCAGCATTGATATTTTTGATACATTTTTTGATAAATTGTCCGTAGTATATGTGTGTGAATGAGTGTGTGTGGGTGTTTTCCGGTGATGGGTTGCTGCTGGAAGGGCGTCCGCTTCGTAAAACATATGCTGGATAAGTTGGCGGTTCATTCCGCTGTGGTGACCCCAGATTAAGAAAGAAAAGAAAACGAACGAATGAATAAATGAATGAATGTTTATACAGTAAAAAGGCCCAGCAGCACTGAATGGGTTAATCCGGCAGCCGGCAGTTTACGTCACGGTCACGTTATCTTTGTACACGGAAGAAACCAGATAAATCAGCGGAGGACAGAGGGAGCGTCTTCTAAAGGTAAACTGAGTCTCTCAGTCTATTATCCCCTCGGTTAAATTCATAACGAATCCCTCGATAAAAGCATTAGACAACTAACTAATGATACCTTCTGTAAATCTGCATATTTCGGGTCTCTCGTTGTAAACACCGCCTGCGAAACACAAACTAGCTGTTCTCGAAGACGCCACGTTTACTGCGGTCGACAACTCAAGCCAATGTGTGAAACAACAGTCGTGAATTGTTTTACAATATTACTAAGGATAAATTCAATTTGTTTTACAGCAGCTCGATGAAGTCTTGTCTGTCATGATTTGAGCTCAACATCGCTCATCATAAGGGAGAATGATATAAGGAGCAGGTCAGAAAGCTCCGGCGTGCACTGTAAATAATTTATTGTAGTGGAATATAAGACACTGACTCTGGCTTTTGTAAAAAAGACAGTATTTTTTGGTTGCGATGAACTCTCAAAATTGTCTTGCTTGTAAACTCGTCTGATGTATGAATAGTCTGATTTATGGCGCTTTACAAATACCAAGAAAATAGTATGCTTAATCTGTAATACAAATTACAAAGATGTGGCTCTTGTTATCATGTAAATGGTGAACATTTCTACAGACATATTTCCATTTGTAGTATTTTATATTCCATTTAGTATTTAATAATATGGTTTTATGCTAATGATAATTAGCATATTAATATTAGTAGTAGTAGTAGTCGTAGTAGTTGTTGTTGTTTAATAATGTATTGAATAAAGTTGGATATACTGTATTAAACTGTAAACCCTATGACACTTTTCTCTGCTGAAGGTGTGCTATATATATATATATATATATATATATATATATATATATATATATATATATTGACAAATGAGAACAGCTTCTAGTTTCTGGCTGTAGACCACAATGCAAAAAATAATAATGTGTTTTTATTTAGCACTGTTAGTCATCATTTGAATATATGCTTAATTATCATTTTAGAATTAGTATAGTTGAATTACGGAAAATTAATTATAAATAATATTAACAATTTAGTGGGTTTTATTCTAATACTTTTAATGCAAATGAAATAATAATGCTGACATGTTACAATTCATCAATTCACAGTGCACCAATCATAATAATAATATAAACAAAAAATATGGGAGCAATAAACATAATGAGTCTAAACCAGTTTCAAGCCTTCAGTGACACATTTATCAATATAAAATAGATTAGAATAGAATCAGAAAAGCAAATAAATGTAAGTAATTCGGTTCTGATGACTTTCAGTGCTTCTCCTCCACCCATGGTTGGTGTTAAGCGATGCTCCAGAGAAGATGGGCCAGGCTTTGTGTATCTGCTCTCACAGTGCCATCACCATTGACAACAAGAGATACTACTTCGTTCAGAAACTAGAAGAAGGGTAAGACTGTTTAACTGCACTGTCCAAAAAATGTTTGCTTTCACCTATGAAAAATGTTGAGAATATGTTTTAGTGGAAATGATTAAGCAACAGGTCTTATTAAAGAAAATAAAGTTAACGCTTTCTGTATTTTAATGTAACATTGATAAAGATTAGGGCTGTGCAATGTGGAACAAATAATCATATTGCGATTATTTTTTTATATAATATATAATATATTTTTTTATTGGAACCAATATTGCAATTTTGGCAACTGTTTTTGCTTTTTCAAACATGCTACATACAGCCATTCTAAATGTATTCAGTGCTCAAGAAGTGCATAACAAAACATTTCACAATGAAATAACATTGTATTAAGTTCAATAAATAAAACTGTAGTAAAACTGTCTTTAAAACAGACAGCATAAAATAAATTAAGATGAACTAACCTCAACTCTAGTTAAAAACATACTGTACACTGTAGAAAGACAGTGATACAGCCAATTCAGTGGATGGGGATGATTGGGAGCCCATGATGGTAAGGGCCGATGAAGGGAATTTGGCCAGGACACCGGGGTTACACCCCTACTCTTTACGAGAGGTTCCATGGGTTTTTAATGACCACAGAGAGTAAGGACCTTTAATGTCTCATCCGAAAGATGGCGCTCGGTTAATGCATTTCCATCGTAGTTTATGCAAATGTTTTCGTATCGGATAAAAAGTTTATCCTACTCAGTTATGCGCATTTTTTTTTATGCGCATTTTCAAAATTTATGTGCATCATGGCGTTTCCATCAACTGTTTTTTTATGTGCAAATCCAAAATGCGCATGAAAATAGATAGATGGAAACATAGCTGCTGACAGTATAGTGTCCCCTTCACTTTACTGGGGCGTTAGGACTCACACAGACCACATGTTGAGTGCCCCCTGCTGGCTTTACTAACACCCCTTCCAACAGCAACCTAGTTTTCTCATGTGGGTAGTCATGACCATCTTCTCCAATCTGTCTAGTGGTTTCAGCTATGTGGACCTGGTAGAAGGTGCGCACGATGGCCGTTTCTACGCTCTCAAGCGGATCCTCTGCCATGACCGTGAGGCCCGTAAGGAGGCTCAGACCGAGGTGGAGATGCACCGGCTCTTCAACCACCCGAACGTCCTCAGCCTGACCGCACACACCTTCATGGAGCGCAGCGGCAAGTGTGAGGCCTGGCTGCTGCTCCCCTACATCAGTGTGAGTGGATTGTGGGTTCTGCTTCTCCTTAGAAATGTGGTGGAAATGTGTGTATGCCACTTCCTACGCAGTAATTATTATATATAAAAATATATACATAATTCCAAAAGTTTTGTGTATATATATATATAT
>CAIGQQ010038154.1:6294066-6349118 GCA_903798035.1 Danio albolineatus
ATTTGCATATGTGAACATCATATTTTGCAAATGGAAAAATGTTTGCAATGCTTAGTGTAATCAATCAAATGTTGAAGTATGAAAAAAATGATGTTGATATATTTTAGCCCATTCACCTGCAGTGTGTTGCCTTATAATTGTGTTTTTTTCTGAAATTTTTCTGTACAGAGGGGAAGTGTGTGGTCTGTTCTGGAAAAGCTGCGGGATAAGGGAAGCTTTATGCCTGAGAGCCGAATCTTACACATTCTACATGGCATCTGTGAGGGACTTAAAGCAATTCATGACAAAGGCTATGCACACAGGTACTAAAAGAAAAAGATCATCAAGCTGAAGCCCAAATGACTACCTTCTACTTTACAATGACTTACTGTTAGTTAGCATGAACTCAAAACTTGTATGACGTTTAATAATCTGTATTAGTGCCAAATACATTTAATTACACATTTTTAATCAAAAGTTGTGTTAACAATGGTTAATGCAATAAGAATGAACATGAACAAACAGAAGTTTATATTTTTATCAACAAACATTAACAAATATTTTCAAACGCATAATGTTATGTTCATATTAGCTTATGCTTTGGTTAATGTTGACAAAGGAGACAAGGAATAACAGATAAAGGCTGTGTCCGAAACCACCCACTACTCAGCAGGTACTGCATTTGAATTTAAACGTACTACTCTGCGGTTAGAAAAGTATGTTATATACAGTATGAATGTGAAAAGTATAAATGGAATTAAGACATACTACATCTGCCATTTTGTCATGGTCACGTGACCTACCTGCGTTAGTTGCGTTGCTTCACTCTCATTCATGAATTCTCTTGTGGGGCATCACCAGAATCTCACCAAATCATCACCCGAATCTCGCTGGAAATAGTAAGTCATCCGGGTACTTCTCGCATATTGATTTTCAAGTTCTATGAATTCGGACATACTACTCGGCTCGCATACTGATTTTAGCGCACTGTATAGTATGGAAGTATGCGGTTTCAGACGCAGCTGTAGTTTTTATTTGAAAATAAACATGAAGATGTGAAGAAAAATCAATGAAAGTCTCATTTATAGAAATCTTAACAATACTTCAACTAATAACAACCCAAATAAGGTATTATACCATGGCAGGAATTACCTGCTTTTAGTATATTATATTGGCGACACGGTGGTTCAGTGGTTAGCACTGTCACCTCACAACAAGAAGGTTGCTGGTTTGAGTCCCGGCTGGGCCAGTTGACAATTCTGTGCAGAATTTGCATGTTTTCCTTGTGTTGGCATGGGTTTCCTGTATTGGGGTGCAGCTGGTAGGGCATCTGCTTGGTCAAACATATACTGGATAAGTTGGCGGTTCATTCTGCTGTGGCGACTACTGTTAAATTAAGGGACTAAGCCGAAGGAAAGTGAATGAATGAGTATATTATATCTTCTTTTGACTCTAACTTGTGTTTTGTTTCTGAAATCAGAGATCTGAAACCCACCAATGTTTTGCTGGATGAAAACGATCGTCCTTTTTTAATGGACTTGGGCTCCATGAACAAAGCCAGGATCGAGGTCCGGGGCTCACGGGAGGCCATGACAGTCCAGGTTAGAGAAGGAAAATAACTTTATTGAGAGTTATTATTAAAATAAAATATTCAATGTTTGTATGTTTTTTTGTCTTTCAGGATTGGGCAGCTCAGAGATGCACCATTTCTTATAGAGCGCCAGAGCTTTTTAATGTGGAGAGTCACTGTATTATTGACGAGAGAACAGACATTTGGGTAATTCTTGTTTTTTTGTGTTTGTATGTGTTTGTGAAAGTTATTCACCTTTCAGATGTTCTTTCCTAAAATAACAATGATGACATGAATAATGACATGAGTTCAGCAAACACGGGAAGAACATGCAAACTCCACACAAAAATCCCAACCGACCCAGCTGAGGCTCGAACCAGCGACCTTCTTGCTGTGAGGCGATTATGCTACCTCACAGCAAGAATATTCAAGTGCTGGCTGGACCAGTTGCCATTTCCGTGTGAAGTTTGCATGTCTTCCCCATGTTTGTGTGGGTTTTGTCTGGGTGCTCCGAATTCCCCCACAGTACAAAGACATGTGGTGTAGGTGAATTCGATCAACTAAATTGGCCATAGTGTATAAGTATGTGTCTGTGAATGGGAAAGTGTATGAGTGTTTCTCAGTACTGGGTTGCAGCTAGAAGGACATCTGCTGAGTAAAGCATATGCTGGAATAGTTGGTGGTTCATTCCGGTTTGGTAAAGTATGAGAAAAAAAGTCCGAATCTGTCACAATAGATCAGACCAAAGAACACAGATGCGATTTGAGACAAAACATTATTGAGCTTCACAAAATAGAGATAGAAAGGAAAATAAAATGACAAGAACGCTGTAAAAGCACATTTCCACCATCAGGATAATCATAAAGAACTCTACTGAGAGTGTTATCAATCAGTCTGGAGGAGAACGTATGTTTACCTGTTATGAGGATTGTTTTAGTGAGAAGGGACTACTAGGACTGAGAATTACATAATGCCGAGTTCAGACTGCATGATTTTCAGAGTAGTCGTGTCACAGAGGTTTCACACTGCATGACAATCTGGGCTAGCGTTTTGTCGCTGCTTTGTTTACACTGCAAGATGGATCAGCGACAGGGAGTTTCACACTGCATGACTTCAAAATAGGAAGAATCGCCGACAACTTTGTCCAAACTACGTCTCACACCCAAAAACACGTCGTATATCTTTTGTTATTAACTACATACTGAGAAAGAAGCCTTCAATGGGGTAGAAAATGTACATATTTGCCCACCTGGCTTTGAAGGGAATTAGCAATTTCTCCTCAACTTTTTTATTTTTTGATCGGGTTAGGTTGTGATATTACTCACATGACAATTCAAACAGACACGGGGGCTCATGCCAAATTTACACTCATTTTCCCTCCATTTCTTGTGCCTGAAGAAACTGAAGATGAGCGCTTTTAACTTCTCCCTCAACCTCCTGCTGGCCTGCAGGTACCAACACTAGTGAATGCTGCTCTCTGATTGGCTGTAGGCGATCGCTGATGTTATTTTCAGTCAAAACACATTTCACACGGCATGATTTGAATCGCAGACAGCTCCAAATATTTAACACGCCAAATATCTCCCGGGCATCGGCGACTCATCGGCGATTCTCTCAGATCGCGTCTTTGAGAGTTCATATTGTGTGATTGTCACTCGCGTGAACGAGCACCGATTGTCTGCGATTTCTCAAAAGCTGTCGGCGAGTCAAAATCGGGGCTAAAATCATGCAGTCTGAAGTCGGCATAAGTTTGTGTGGTCTTTATAAACAGAACGTCTCCAAAACTGCAATCTGACATCACCACGACCTTTGAAAGAGTTTCAAGAAAAATTCTTCTGCTTTCATCCAAAAACATTTTGACCCTAACACAACGGAAAGAGTTTTTATTTTTCACAATTATACAGTGGTCTTTGATAATGTTGGCACTGTTGATAAATAAGAGCAAAGAACACTGTGTGATGTTGTTTTATTGCTGCTCAGACTGTTGTGTCTGTGCAGGTCTGGAGTTGGTAAACATGGCCTTTTTATGTCTATAGTGTTATGTCTGTGTAACCTGTGTGTTGTTTTCTTCTGCCTGTAGTCTCTAGGTTGTGTGCTGTACTGTATGATGATGCTGGAGGGACCGTATGATTTGATCTTTCAGAAGGGTGACAGTGTGGCTCTCGCTGTCCAGAATCCAGTCTCCATCCCACAGCCATGCAGGTGAGCTTAAGATCTTTCAGGACTGTGGTTTATTGAAAGAGGCAGCTTTGTGCCAGTGCAATGCTCTATGGAAATGTTTGAAGATTACTTTTAATCAAGTATAATCATATAGGTGTCAACATTTGAAGTAGATCGAAACCTTTCACTAAAGTTGTACTAAAACAGTTGAACAACACCCATTCTAAGGAGCGACAGAGTGGCTCAGTGGTTAGCACTCGCCTCACAGCAGGAAGGTCACTGGTTCGAGTCCCAGCTGGATCAGTTGCCGTTCCTGTGTGGAGTTTGCATGTTCTCCCTGTGTTGGTGTGGGTTTCCCCCACAAGTCCAAAGACATGTGGTATAGATGAATTGGGTAAGCTAAATTGTCTGTAGTGTATGTGTGTGAATGAGAGTGTATGGGTGTTTCCCAGTTATAGGTTGCAGCTGGAAGGGCATCCGCTGCGTAAAACATATGCTGGATAAGTTGGCGGTTCATTCCGCAGTGGTAACCCCTGATTAATAAAGGGACTAAGTCAAAGTAAAATGAATGAATGACTGAATGAACACCCATTATTGTCTTAAGACAATTTTGAAAAACCTATTTGATCCACTTGTTGACAATTGTTGATAATTTTTCCCCATTAAATAAAACACACACAAAAATTATGTAACTTGACTTTGGAATAAAAAAAAGAAAAAAGATTGTTTTATGAAAACATATATGCATTATACTCATATTAAATGACAAATGTATGTTTACACACAAACAAATTACATAGGAATTTGTGTAATTTAAAACATGAAATTGTAAATTAATTTTAAGTAAAATTGATTACATGATATTTCATTTTTTTAATAATATCATAATTTTAAATTGAGTTTTTGAATTGAATTGAAAAGTGAATTGAATTGAGAACTGAATTCAATATCATATTCATTTTAAATGTAAAGACGTGTTTAATATATTTAAAATAATCTAAAGTTCTTTTTAAAACTTATTTTCCCTGAATTATGTTTTATTTAAATAAATACACATATTGTTTAATAAAATATACACTATTCTAAATTTATTATAGAAATGTTATACACATTCTGGTTAATGTATATAAAATGATATTCAACAAAATCATAAGTCTAAAGCACTCAAAGTAAGTGGTAAAAATTAAAAAATCAATTTATCTTCATTTATATAGCACTTTTTCAATGTAGATTGTGTCAAAGCAGCTTAACATAGAAGTTCTGGTAAATTGAAACTGTGTCAGTCCAGAGTTAAAGTTAAGTTTAGTTCAGTTCAGTGTGATTTAATTTTCACTGCTAAAACACTGAGAAGCAAATCTATCGACGCGCAGCTCCACATGTCCCAAAACCAAGCAAGCCAGTGGCGACAGTGAACAAAGCCTTTATTAACATGGCTGTTCTATAAAACTGCACCATACGTGTTTCATCAACACTTGCCTTCATCAGGTATCTTTATGAACCCCTTACCCAAAGATCCCCAACACATTAACTACCCCTGAAGCACTTTTGGTTTGATTTTGGATTTATTTATATATAAAATGATGTATACTGAGATAACATTACATTATTTTTTCTTGCATTAAATGGGGAGCTTAGTTATATCATCTAAAAATAACATATTCTTGCATCTCTACAGTTGGGAATGCTGCCTTAACAAATAATAATAACAAAAGAAATTACTGTGTTTACTTTATAACCCGTTGACATGTCTGTATATTTGATGCAGTTATTCTCCAGGACTCCAAACACTGCTCAGCTCCACTATGGTGACCAATCCTCAGGAAAGGCCCAGAATCGGCTGGGTCATCGATCAGATCCAGAGCCTGCGGGGCTCAGACGGTACAGATATCGACACAAACAGAGTATGATGATTACTCACCAGTCTGTTTGCAGTGGACTCTGGACATTTTGGACTATGCACTCTCTATTTCGGACAAAAATAACTCAATGGACTCATAAGCCTTGCAAACATTTGCTCTTTCTTACCTCAGTGAGCTCAGCGCACCATTAACATGAATGATGATGCGAGGGTCAGATTTGAGCAGGGGTCTTGTAATATTCACAATAATATCACACAAACCACATTGGAGAGTGCAATAGCTGTGTTCAGTAATGTTACGTATCATCAAACTGATTATAATAGTTTTTTTGTGCTTTTATTAGCTTGTGAATTTTAAAGAACCAAAAATTATTATTTATAATGGTCTCAATTGATGTTTTAAGTGTAACTGACAGAAGTTGGATTATTTGGAGACACTTTACAATTTAGTTTTCTTTACCATTAGTTAATGAACTAAATGACTGTGATGGATATCAGTTTAGTTCATAAATAGTACAGTTGTTCATTGTTTATTCACAGTGCATTAAAAGGGGTAGTTCACCCAGAAATTTAAATTTGCAGTTTTTTCACCCTCATACAGGTTAAAATGTTGGGTATTTGTTATGTTTAGCATTGCATTTACATGCCCTAGCTAATTGATTTGTTGATTCATAACATCAGAGTAAAAAAAAACATATACAGGAATGACAAAATTAATATTTGTCATTCCTGGCAACACATTATGACCTACTGTATGAAGCAAAACTGAACATTGTTTACAACATAACAACTCAAAATGTCATCCAGAGACACTGGTATTAATGGGGTATCCGCTTGTTAAGTGGTGGCGTATTGGTGACGTATGGAATACTGTTTCCGGATCCAGGCCGCTACTCATTTGAATGGAGAAAATGTTAGTTTATGACCACTTTTTAGTCCTATCACACATTAAAGTTAATTTTATATAAAATCGTGCTGTACACATCAGTCTCTGGGCTTGCTGCATCACAAACACTAAAATTTTAACAATTTATAAAAAATTAATCACTTTCTCCCCATCCGATATTAGGCATGGATATATAAATTACGATCGTGATTTTCGAATGTATTGCATTGCTTCGTAAATGTTTATTATTACCATTTGATGAGTCTCCCCATACAGTCTGATAGAGCGCTTGGACTCAAACGCCTCTTTGTGTGACGTCACACTTAAAAAGCGGATATGCACAGCTTGGATTTTTCAGGTTTACTATTTTCAATTTCATACGGTTGCTTTTTCAGCAGAGATGTTGTAATGTAATTACAATACATTCAGTTAAATAGACTTAAGCATTCATTTAGTTGTTCAAGCATAAAATGAGATGAAAGACTGTGAAACTGCTAGTGCCGTCAGAATCAGCAGGCGAGCTCAGAAACTCCATTGAAAATACTGGGGTAAAATATTCTGTAATATTATAAACAGATAGCAGGGGGAAATGGAATTTAATGCAGTGCTTCTTGTCCTGTCTGAGACGCACTATAAATCGTATATCAATCAGGCAGTGGAGATCACTGATTTTTAAAGAAATCAGACCTTAAACATGGCAATTTTATAATGCAGGGGTCACCAAACTTGTTCCTGGAGAATTGTTGTCCTGCAGATTATTAGATCCAACCCTAATCAAACACACCTGAACAGACTAATCATAGTCTTACTACAGGGGCGTCCAAACTCGGTCCTGGAGAGTTTATCTCAAACTTGCTTCAACACACCTGCCAGAAAGTCTCTATATCTAGTAAGAGCTTGATTCGCTGGTTCAGGTGTGTTTGATTAGGGTTGGTGCTAAACTTTTGAGGACACCGGCCCTCTAGGACCGAGTTTGGACACCCTTGTCTTACTAGGTATACTTGAAACATCCAGGCCAGTTGTGTTGAGGCAAGTTGGAGCTAAACCCTGCAGGGACACCGGCTTTCCAGGACCGAGATTGGTAACCCCTGTTATAATGGAAAGACAGTTCACTGAAAGCGTTGAGGCTGGCTCAAATTAAAGTCTGTGTGCAAATACCCTATTTTGCTTTTATTGTATACTATTTTATGACTCTGAGAGTGCCCATAGCTACTAATAACCATAGTTTCAGCTTCTTTAATGGTACACTGAATGTATATCTTACATCTTGAATGGTTTAAGTAGCCTATATTAAGAGCATACTTTCATTTTTGGTTGAAGTGTGTCTTCAAAAATGGGTTTGGAAATGAAGAATAAAGATAAAAAAAATGCTGAAGACGTATTGTTCGTCGTAGATCTTACTTTAAAGTGATTATGTAAACAATAAAACAAGACACAAGGTTTTTGTGGGCAGAAAATTCTGGACTTTTTCTTAAAAAGGTCCACAGATAAAGCTGTGTTACTGCCTTTTGACCTCTTATGTGAAAAGCAACCAATAATTGTAATTTGTTAATGAATTCATATGTACATTTGTAAGATTGTAAAAATGGTTCTGCTCATGTTTATTGACGTGTGAAAAAAATGTGTGGATTCAAGAACAAGTAAAACTTGCGCTCGGCTTTTATCGGCAAATGAAAATTATGTTACAGTATGTACGCTTTGTATCCATAACAGATTGTTGCCGTTTCACATTAATTTACAAGAAGAATGTGTTCACTTTTGTCATTTTAAGAGGTGCAAATAGGTGCGTAAATACCCTTTAACAAATTTCTTTCATTGCTTACAGTATTAGTCATTTAAAGGATTTGTAATAAGCATTGGTGTTCACTGAGACATCCATGTAGAGATAGTTTCAGCGTTTCTTGTTTTGTCTAATAAGGCTTGGTTAGTGAGGATGAATCTCATGGAAACATATCCAGGTCACATTTTTAAGCTTTCAACATCAGTAGAAATGAATAGAGAGTATTAAATTGTATATTGCATGTATTTAGTACTGTTAATTTTATAACATTTTGTTTTTGTCAATGGGGCATTATGCTGGCCTCCACATGTTCTCATGAGATGTCATGCGTCACATGCTTTTTCATAACTCAGGACTAAAATAACTGAAGCATTCCATAAATATATTTATCCATATTTTAATTTTATCTGTGATTAAGGACCTATTGTTTCCATGCTTTTTGTTCGTTTGTTTGTTTTGAACTTATTATATTCACATCTACTTTTCTCAGATTTGTCACCTGAACTTGCACATGAAGTTCTATCCAAGAGTTTGTTTATGTTCAGGAATTATTATGCAAGACTCTTAATTTGTAGGATATAAGACCGGAGACTTGTAACTTGATATTCATGTAAGGAGTTTTTGTTTTGGTTCTTTTTAAAACCGAATAAAGAGTGAACAGTCGACAGATTTGAGTTTGTCGTTTGGTTTTCAGTATCGCCACACGGTGGAGATGTTGCTCAAGTTGTGTTTGTTGGCGGGTAATAATGAAGAAACTTGAAGACGCGGTTTGTTGAGTGTTATTTGATCATTTCTGGTTAATTTTTTTTCCTTTTGATATCTGTAGTAACATCTTTACATGTGCAGAAATTAAAACAGGCTGTTTTAGAAGCTAATACTGCGAAGTGTGTCCGAAGAATTTGAGTATTATGCTATTTATGCCGTTGTACACGAATGTACACGTGTAGTAGGCCTACCGTGACATACAGTACATTTATACTATGGTAAGTTATTACTATTAACTTTTTACAGTAACAAGTTTAGGGGGACTTTTACACATTTTCTGTCTATTTCTTTCTTCTTCTTTTTTTTTCTTGTATTTTATTTAATTATTTTTTTGCTGGGAAAAAAACTGCTTAAAACCATCCTAGGCTGGTTGGTTTAGCTGGTCGACCAGCCTGGTTTTAGAGTGATTTTGGTCATTCCAGGCTGGTTTCCAACCACTACCAGCTTGGTTTTAGTTGGTCAGGCGAGATTACCAGCTAAAACCACCTTGACCAGTCTAGCCAGGGTGGGAGTCCAGCCAAACCAGCTACGTCCAGCTTAAACTAGGATGGTCAAGATGGTTTTAGCGTGTCATCTGGAAACCAGCCTGGGATTGCCTAAACCCATCTAATACCAGGCTGCTTGACCAGCTAAAACCAGCCAACAACCCCAGGCTGGTTTAAGCTGTTTTTTTTTTCAGCATGGAAGGTATAATTGTTTTGAAAGGAAGAGCGTTTCCACTTAAGTATAATGTTTGATAAGTAACATTTAATATCTGCTTTTGAAATAAGTATAGCTCACCTACAGGTTTATTTAATTGACAATTATTTAAAAGCTGTTTAAATAAGACCTCAATATCAATGTAAGTCTATTAAAAAACATAAAGAAAAATAATTCTGCAGTAGTTTTAGTAGTAGCAAGTTTTTTATTAATTTATTAAAGTAATTTATTTGTATCTTAAATATTATTAATGTGCTTTCATTCATTTATATTCCTTGGGCTTAGTCCCTTATTTATCAGGGGTTACCACAGTGGAATGAACCGCCATGAATGTGCTTATTTATTAATATTTTATTTGAACTAAAATATTGCATAAATTTTTGCTTTGTATAATTCAGAATTTGATCCAAAAATCTGTGACTGATCCCTAGGTCTCTAACAATGTGACATGTTTTAATGTTGTTTATTCAGAGGCTGACCTTCACACAGTTTCATCAATGACCACCTACTGCAACCTCTACGAAAAGGCCTTCTCAAACCCCTCTATGCTGTTACTCGAAGGTATGAAACAATTATTACTGGCTGTTTAGGCCCCAGAATTTATGGTTCCCTGAGGTTGTAGGGGTCAAAAGTGACGCTCTTACTCAATATTCATCTCAATCAATCTCATCAATGACCTTACGCCACTGACGGGGGTAAAAAAACGCCATAAACTGCACACACACACACATTTACCTAAACATCACTGGTTTCAGACAGTCAGTGTAATGCACAGACAGAGATACAGTTCCGGTGGGATGAATTACACTTTAATTAGCATTTCCATCCATGCAAACCAAGTCCACTCGGCCCTTTCTGGATAATCATTCATTATCCAGAAACAATGTTTATGTGTGGCTGTCCTCTGCTGCTCGCCGGCTCTGTTTTCATGATCCCATCGGCTACGAGATGATGTCATGTTATAGTCCACATCAAGGTCACACCAAACCTACCTTGGCTTTGTCTGAGGGTAATATTTTTAGTGGGTTAATCTGCATCCCTGCTGAAATAGCTATGTGTGTGTGTATATATTTAGATACATTTACTTTTTATAATGTTGTTGTTGGCCGAATTTCATCAGAATGTGTCCTGGTCAAATTTAACTGTAGAACAGAAAAGTATACACTATCGTTCAGATGTTTTAGAAAGCTAATATTTTTTATATATTTTTTTTTAAATATTTAATCGCGAATAATTGATTATTGCCATGAGTTAACTTGTGATTAATTTCACTTAAACACACATTTTATCTCTTCTAAATGTATCTTAAATTAATATAATGTTGCATTTTGAAACTGCACAGCAAAAACAACATGCGGAATTTAAGTTCACATAATAAAAATCTGAAACACAAAGAAATTAATATTGTTGTCCAAAGCATAATGAAGCACTTTGACTGAAATGTTTTCACCATGGCATGAATTAAACTGTCAAAATAATGTGTTTTTAAAATTTTCTCTTGATTTTTAAAGAAAAATGATCAATTATATAAGTATTAATTAATAAATATAGAAGTATTTGAGGAGTTTGCATGTTCTCCCCGTGCTCGCATGGGTTTCCTCCGGGTGCTCCGGTTTGCCCCGCAAGTCCAAAGACATGTGGTACAGGTGAATTGGGCAGGCTAAATTGTCCGTAGTGTATGAGTGTGTATGGATGTTTCCCAGAGATGGGTTGCAGCTGGAAGGGCATCTGCTGCGTAAAACAAATGCTGGATAAGTTGGCGGTTCATTCCGCTGTGGCGACCCCAGATTAATAAAGGGACTAAAGCCGACAAGAAAATGAATGAATGATAAATATTTGAACACATTTGTAATACTCCAGCAGACAGATTCAATGCATTAACTATGACAACCCTAATTTTTATTATTTTTAAATACATATTTTCTGTTGACCGACACTGCATTAATTTGATGCCAAATACATTACATCTTGTAATATTTCAAAATATTCTTACAGTAGATCTCTCAATGTAACTATTACCACTTATTAATTTATTACTGTGATTTCAAAGCAGATTTTCAGCTATTTTAAATGTTCATGATTCCTCAGAAATCATGCTAATATGCTGATTTAATGCTCTAAATATATATTATTATCAATACTGAACAGGCTACTACTGTGTGTATATATATATATATATATATATATATATATTGTTAGGAAAATGATAACTAATAGTATTTATATGTAATAATTTGTATATTTAGCTCTTACGTTTTTAAATACTGTTCCAAATTTGGTGTCACTTTGTTTTAGGATTTAGTTTTTGTTTTGTTTGTATGTTTGTTGTGTTTTTTAATAGAAATTATTGAACAAGTATGCATTATGATCTAAAGCAGTGGTTCTCAAACTGTGGTACACGTACCACTAGTGGTACACAAGCTTACTTCTAGTGGTACGCAGAGGAATCACTGAATAATTAAAGTAAAAAATGAACACACTTTTAACCCTTTGACGCGTACGATAACACAGATGTGATCAGTAAATTGATTTTAATAGGCTAAACCTTTTATACAAGTGGCTGACAATAATAAGTATTCTTAGCTAAGTAAGCTGTAAGCTGTAGCTGCTTAATTAGGCCTACTATGTTACTGTACTTCAATACCGGTTATTAAGGTGGTACTTGGAGAGACAATTTTTCTCTGAGGTGGTACTTGGTGAAAAAAGCTTGAGAACCACTGATCTAAAGGATCATGATCAAGTATGATCTTAAAAAAAATTATATATTTCGGGTAAATAATGTTCTTTTGAACTATCTATTCATCAATGGCACCTGAAAAATTGTGCGCATGTCTTATAAAAATATCGTATGAGAACATAGTTACCTACAAGTTTTGAAAAATACTGTATACTGCAGAATTACATTATTTAATTAGTTATAAAAGTTCTCTAAGGTGGACTATTAAATCTTCTGAATCTTTTGAAACTCATTGCTTTGTGTTTTCTAAGTTATTTTGGGTAGTTTTAAATGTCTTAGCAGGGTACAAAACGTTTAATTCCTATTTTTTTGGGGCTTTGTTCAAGTCACTAAACACATTACATATTAATAGTACTATGCTTAATAAAATATGTGATATGCTTAATAAAAATACATTCTCCTGTTTGCAATCAATTGGTCTCATGGCACTATACAAACACCATAAACCATCTCTTGCTTTATTGATTTAGCAATGAATCAATTAGTGAATTATTTAATTAGCCAGGGATTATGGGTCAGCGTTGAGTGCCTTTGATCCTGCAGTGTTTCTCTCCTTCACTAAATCACAGATCTGCCATAAAAATACACAGCGAGGATAAAGAAATACAGTTTAAATGTGTTCCATGTGGTCAATTTGACTACTTTGTTTACAAATCTTGCATCGATTTGACCTTTTTTAACATTCAGAATTCAAGTTGACAACATTCGACATTGAATCACAGAGCATCTATCTATATTGGACACCACAGGGTTGGAGTTGACATCTTTAAAACAGTCATAAGGCAATCAGCTATAAATATACTGAAGCTAAGGTAGGCTGGAACATTGAAATTAGCCACTAGCATATAAAAGTAAACATCGGCCGTTTTCTGCGTGTACATTCAGAAATCACATCTCAAGGATAGGCTGATTATTTATTGCGGCAGGGAAAAACAAACACGGCCTTTTGCTGACTCCAAGCCAATCATAATCATCGTGACGGCTAGCGAGTCGCTTATCTTGATTATTAAGCCACATTTCGCATCTGTTTGATAGATTTCCCGCAAGCATAATAAATGCCTGTCCCGAACGCAAGCTTGCATTTAAAGAGAAAAGGCTGAGCCTTTTTCAATAAAGTTTATTACTAAAACTTGGCCTTTTTGTGTGTGTTTGAGCTGCGGTTAGAGTCGGGACAGATGTGAATTTATGGGGCCAGTCTCTCATTCTCTTACCTTCCCATTAGCTTAAGTGACACGACAAGGCCGAGGGAAATCTCAAGCAATAAGGGTGATTACTTTAAAAGATCACACAATCTGTTCATATTCCCGTAATGAGTCTGATTGATTAAACTACAGGGTATAAATATTTTACGGGGTCATGTCGCTCAACTTATTGTTGCTGATTTGCCTGCAGACAAATTGGTAGAGTCGCATTTACTTATTTCACTATGAAACTGACATTTTCATGCGGATAAAAGGGCTGGAGCTGTGTGGAAAGTCCATGTTCATGACTTTGGCTCGCTGGGTTACAGTATAAAGCTAGTCAGCATTCCTGTCTCTCTTGATGTGTACAGAAGTGTTCTCTAAATCCATTACAAATGAAGCTAATAAACAGTGAATGATACCTCTTTAAAAGCAAATAATGCAAGAAAGCATGGTTCACAAAAGATAGCATGACTGGTTTAGATTTTAAGCATGTTCCTATCAACGACAATAACAACAACATTTGCTTTTTACTCATTCATTTAATGCTAAATGTTGTTGTTTTAGCTTAAAGGTTTTATTATTTTTTTCAGGGGATAAGTGCACGTATAGTATACTGAATTTAAGAAATTACACATTAAAATTGAAATGATAATTCAAATTAAATCTTGGAGAGTTATGATCTCATGTCCAAGAGATGCTGCTCTACGGATGTAATATACTGAAACAAGCTATCTCACAGGCAGTTCGTAACTTTTTAAAAAGTGGCTAATTCGTATGAATTCGTATGATGTAATTCGTACAATTCAGTACGATTTGCTCATCAACCAATGACAGTTGTGTTTAGGGGTGGGGTTAGGTACCACGCCTCCTTTTTTTAAATCGTACATTTTCGTACGACTGAACTCGTACGAATTCGTACTAATTAGCCATTAAACTGCCAAAACGTAAAATACTTACGTTTTCTCGTAAGATCAGGCTCACTGATACTGAATTATCCCACTCCCCCTTCAGTAGTTTATATTTACAGACTTTTGTGGTTATAAAATAATGTGTGAGTGTGTCTACTAGGGTTGCACGATTAATCGAAAAAAGATCGCGATCACGATTCGACCCTTCACGCGATCCTTATTCAGCTTTTCTACGATTCAGCCAGTTATATTTTCAAGGTCTAAAGAGAAGTGTAAAGGCGGACACACAAGTCTTCACAACATGGACAGCAAATGGCATCAAACGTGTCACATACTGTATCTATATGGTACAATTCACCATGAAAACCATTTACCATGAAATCACACGTGAGTTGACTCACTTCATTTTGTTTACTACCGAAAGGATGCACATGTACACTCCAATGATGTCTACTTTCGCACAATGAAGTTGAGCAGGTGAACTGAATATGTGGTTTTGATTTATGCTAGTTTTTATTTATTGTTATGGCTGGAATTGAGGTTAGTTTATCTTTATTTCTTCATGTTGTCTGTTTTTAAGACAATTTATTACAGTTTTGTTGATCAAGGAGTTAGTACTACTGTGTACAGTATGTTTTTAACTAGAGGTGAGGTTAGTTAATCTCAATTTATTTTATGTTGTCTGTGTTTTAAAGACAATTTTACTACAGTTGTATTTATTAAACTCAATACTGTTATTTCATTGTTTTTGTTTGTTTCATTGTTTCAATTGTTCCATTGTTATTTGAAATGTATTGTTATGCACTTCTTGAGCACTGAATACATTTAGAATGAAATGAAAAAATCGCAATCGCAATATTAGCTTAAAAAATTGCAATATGATTATTTTGTCCATATTGCACAGCCCTAGTCTGTTCAAATCTACCATTCCATGTCTATACAAATGTTTGAGAAATAACAATAATAATAGCCTACTCGTATTAACCTTTATTTTACATCTAATCGTAAGAAAATCCTGATCTTCATTTTAAGCAAAAAAATCATGATTCTCAATTTACGTTGTACTAGTGTAGCATGTTAAGATGCATGTTTTTGGATGGTGGGAGGAAACCGAGCATTTTTGTGAGGACACAAATCTGTATAATGGCATAGGTATGACACAGGTATTACAAGAAGTTGGTGAAATATGAGGACATTGCTGATGTTTTCTCCAAAAGCTTCTAAATCACACAGAATGAGTTTTTTTCTCCTAACACTAATTCCTGTGTCCTGTGTTTAGGGGTAGGGTTGAGTTTAATGCAATACAAAATACAGTAAAACATTGCATCTTACCCTATTAGTTCTTTTAAAATATTTTGAGTTTTGTAGCATGGCTCTTGCCCAAACTCCAAGGTCATGTCTTTGATTCCTGCATAAACTGATCAAACATATAGCTTGTTTCTTGCTTTATGTGCCTGCCAAATGTAATGCGAATGCTAATGTGCAATTACCTAATCAGGTATAGACGCTACCAGGAGTCCTTTTCTTGACTTTAAAACCTACCCGGTGTAAAACTTTTGAGGGTTTCATTGACAACTCTCAGACCGTAAAGCCCTATAATCTCCCTTCAGGAAGCGTGTATTATTCACCTTACCGGGAAATAAACCTGTGTCTTCCAATCTCTGAAAATGAGTTAAAAAAAAGCTCGCTCTGAGACTGTCCCCGATGTCCCGGTCTGGTTCAGCTTTAACAAGACAGAGGCACCTTTTCTGAGGCCAGTTAAAAATGCATTTAATCACTATATAAACATGCTGTCCTGTAGCCTCTGTGACAGACATGATATTCTGTCTTAATTTAATCACCGAAAACCCAATAAAGTGCATTGTTTTAGGCATAAATCGCATCGTTTTGCTTTTATCTTCTGCTTTTTTTTGTTTTGTAAGTGAAATATGCGTGATGACATCACCACCGAGGGGCGGATCACTTTGCTTCCTCTTCATTAACTTAATTATTTGACTATCAGTAAACCCGCCTGAGTAATTCATATTTGAGAGGCCGGGCTGTAAATAAGCTCTTTCAGCTGCTTTATTATTGCGGTTCTCCAGCATGTTAAACAGCTGTGTTGGTTGTGTTTGAGGGCGGCACGGTGGCTCAGTGGTTAGCACTCACAACAAGAAGGTCGCAGGATTGAATCCAAGGCCAGTTGGTGTTTCTGTGTGGAGTTTGCATGGTCTCCCCGTGTTGGTGTGGATTTTCTCCAAGTGCTCCGGTTTCCCCCACAGTCCAAAGACATGCGGTACAGGTGAATTGGGTAAGCAAAATTGGCCTTAGTGTAGGAGTTTGTGTGAATGTGAGTGTGTGGGGGTGTTTCCCAGCACTGGGTTGCGGCTGGAAGGGCATCAGCTGCATAAAACATATGCCAGATTAATTGGCAGTTCATTCCGCTTTGGTGACCCCTGATAAATAAGGGACTAAGCCGAAGGAAAATGAATGAATAAATGAAGGGTTGTGTTTGAATATGAAGGCAGCTACTCTTTTTAGTCAGGGACTGAACAGTTTTGTAGATTTGTATGTTTAAAGAACATTATTCTGACATTTTTCATGTGCCAAACATTAAAGAAAAGACTATACATTTGAAAATTTTTAAATATTTCAAGTCAGCACTCCTTGAACTTATTGTATTGTTCATTAAATTTAGGTAGAAAGAGCATTGTAGGAACATAATGCAAACTTTAAAGTAACATTCCATCAATGTTAAGAAGTAAAAAATAAAAACTATTTCAAAAACTCATGTTATCTGAAATCAGAATGTAACATTAAATTTTATTAGATTTTTATTTTAATGATTTTATTTTGTTATTTTATTTTATTTTATTTTATTTGGTTTATTTTATTTTATTTTATTTTATTTTATTTTATTTTATTTTATTTTATTTTATTTTATTTTAAAAACCAATAACATTTATTTAATTCGATTTTTTTCAGCCACTACATAATTTTCTTTGTTCTATTATTATTCAATAAAAAATAAACATTTTTATTTATATTTATAGAAGCAAAAAGATGAAAGAAGATAAACAAATTGTCAATCACTTTTAATGTTTTTTTTTTCCGTCTAAGTAGTACACTAAAAGAAATGTTGTTAATTCAACTCTACAGTTTAACAAAGTGACTTTTTTTATTTTTGTATGAAATAATAAAATGTAAAATACAGTGCTCAGCATATATGAGTGCACCCCCCACAAATCTTTCATTTAGATTATTTTCTATAGGATGCTTTACAATATTATGTTTGTGCAGATACATTAGTTTAGTCAGTACTGAAGCCAAATCTGGAGCTAATCTAGCAAAATAACTTATAGTAATGGTTTAAAAGAAAATAGCAGCTCAAATGTATATGCTAGTGAAAAATATTGAATAGCATTTTCAAAAATAGCGAAAATCAAGAGCAACAAAAAAAAAACTATTTTGTTGAAATTTTGTAGATAGTTTTATTTTTTTCAATATTTTACACGAATTAAATGCACTATCTTTCCATTTCTAAAGATGTTCTGTGACTTAAATATTATTTTAATAAATATATCTGTTTATTAAATTTATTTAGTTCAAATGCACCAATATATGTTACCCATATTCACTTAGAAATGGTTAGAAGTATTCATTTTCAAAATGGGGTGTACTTAATTATGCTGAGCACTGTAAATAATATATAGAGAAATGTCTGTAAAATAATGTACTGGAAGTTTATTCATTCATTCATTCATTCATTTTCTTTTTGGCTTAGTCCCTTTTTTAATCAGGGGTCGCCACAGCAGAATGAAACGCCAGAATATATTTTACGCAGTGTATGCCCTTCCAGCTACAACCCAGTACTGGGAAACACCCATACACTCTTGCATTCACATACATAGCCAATTTAGCTTATTCAATTCATCCTATACCGCATGTCTTGGACTGTGGGGAAAACCCACGCAAACACGGGGAGAACATGCAAACTCCACACAGAAATGCCAACTGACCCAGCCGAGGCTCGAACCAGCGACCTTCTTACTGTGAGGCGATCGTGCTACCCACTGCGCCACCATGACCGTGCTGGCAGTTTATTACAAGTTATTTGTACCATGATATACAATACCAACCCAGACAATATCTCACTTTAAACTAAACTATTAAAAATGTTCATAAAAGATTTTTTTTTTAACTTTTCAAGGTTAAAAGTTGTTGGAAGAAAGATTAAAGTCCCATAACACAGTTCAAAAGCACAAATAAATAGGGGGAAAATAAAAACACGAATCACAAAATACGGAAAACTGCTAAATTATGGATATTTTAATTCACTCGTAATAGTGTGCTACTCAAAAACTGGATAAGGGAGCTTTATTCAGATTTTGCACCTTTCCTTTTCATTTATTTGCAGCCATTTACAGCAACACAGACAAATATAGCATCATTATACAGTGCATCGACTTCCCTTCAGTGGAAATAAATTACATTCTTCAACTTGCTGAAATAACATTACAGTGAACAAACACTGAGTCACATAGGAATGTAACACATAGAAATATACATGCCCCCGTCTCTCCTCCAGCACACAGGTAAATGCTGCATATTAGATCAGAGATGTATATCGGATGCTTTTAATGAGAAAAGCACCTGAACAAACTAACAACGCAGTCAATGAAATTGAGTGTGTTCCTGTTGTAACGACTTCTCAAAACCACAATCTTATGTAGACAGACCAGGAAGGTTTTTAATAAAACTGGGTCATTTTTTAGATTAGTTTTTTTTCCTCCTTCATTTTTTGGGGAAATTGGTAATTATGTACTGCATAAACAAAATGCATAGAACATCGAATGTTATTTACAATGACAACATTTTAAGTCTTGCTGAAACAAGACACACAGTAGCTCTCATACATTCAAAGAAGTAATCTAAAGCTCTGTTCCAAAGCTCAGTGAGCTGCCTTGTCGCCTATATAGGCAGCTGCCTTCAAATCATTAACATGAAACCTTAAAAGGGACTGATTTGGTTTGCTGTTATGATAGTGTTTGATATGTTGAAACATGATATTAAGTAAAACAGAGTATTACTATTATCGTTATATATTTTTTTGGCACTGAATGAATATATACATTACTGTTTAAAGGTTTGTGGCTGAGTCAAAAGAAACAAATTAAGAAAGAGAAAAGAAAAACAGGAAAAATTCTAATAATGTGAAATATTATTATGAATATTACTTATTATTTTTTTATAATAAAGTTATATTTGTATGAATGTTAATTTTTTATAATTACATTTTTGTAATTAAAACTAATTATAGTTTTTGAAATGTAAAAAAGGCTGTTATATGTTTGAATACATTTTCAGAAATCATTCTAATATTCCTATTTGCTGCTCAAGAAATATTTATAATTACATTTTTGTTGAAACTGATTTTGTTCAGATTACTTGATGAAAAGAAAGTTTAAAGAAATAGCAGTTAATTGTATGGTTGTTTAGTTGTTTGTTTACTTTTTCATTCATTCTTTTTGTGTTGTTGTTTATGTTTTAAATGTATTTTGATAAGTGTAATGTATTGATTTCTTTAAAAAATCTTGCCATAAGTCTTTATTTTAAAATTCTTCACTGAAACTGTTGAATAATTCAACACAATCTTAACGAAAAATGATTAATGCCTTCAAAAATAAAAAATCTTACCATCCCCAGACCAGTGTTGGGGAAAGTTACTTTAGAAAGTAGTGCACTAAAAGATTGAGTTGCTCTCCTAAAGTTACTAGTTGCTTTACTTAGTTACTTTTTATGGTAAGTAATGCGTTACGCTACTTTTTAGTTACTTTTGCATTACTTTTTCTGGCCTTTGCTGAGGCTTGATCTCTTTCAGAACTTGCAGGGTTTTTTATTCTTTTTAAACAGAGGAGCTCTGCAGTGAACAACTGTATAACCTTCATTTACCTTTAAAAACTCATTAAAAAATGAATGTAGGATAATGTTATCTCAGAAAACTTCTCGACACTACACATGCTGTATATACAGATTAATGAAAGTTTAAAGCAATGTGTTTGCTGCTTTTGTACTATTTGTCTTATTTTAAAAAAAAAAGTTAAATCAGTGTCCATACAGATAATCCTCTTTTCCTTTTTTTTCATGTGTTCAAAATAATCAGAATATTTCTATCGCAGAAATGTAAGCCTCTGCCATCTTCATTTCTGTCTCCTCCTGCATTCTCTCATTACGTGCGGGATTCAACGTGACTACAATCATTTTAATTCAGTAATTTATTTTTTAAAAGCGAATCAATAAATCTAAAAAAGTTTCTTGCATTACAACTCAAATATTATTCCTTGGAAAAAAAATATTATTACATAACCTGCGTTACGGGACTAAGCTGAGAAGAAAATGAATGAATGAACTTGCGTTACTTGTAATGCATTACCCCCAACACTGCCCCAGACTTTATTATAAAAGTCTTCTCTGTCAATTAATTTGATGCATTCTTGCTAAAAGAAAAATAAATAAATACATTTCTTTAAAAAAAAAAGACCTAAATAAAAAATCTTACCGACCTCATGCTTTTAAACGATAGTGTACACAGTAATACAACTATTAGCCCTCCTGTAAAATGTGTATTCTTTTCAAAAAATATTTCCCAAGTGCTTTTTAATGGAGTTTTTTTAAACATAAAAACACTTCTTCTACACATAATAGTTTTAATAACTAATTCCTAATAACTAATTAATACTATTGTTTCTTCAATAATGACAGTGTATAACATTTTCCACTTATTTTGCAGGACATTAGTAGTCAGCTTAAAGTGCAATTTAAAGGCTTACCCTAGGTTTATTAGGTTAACTACACACAATAGGGTAAATAGGCAAGTCATTGTATAATGATGGTTTGTTCTCTAGCCCAGTGGTTCTCAAACTGTGGTACGTGTACAAGTGGTACACAAGCTTCCTTCTAGTGGTACACGGAGGAATCGCAGAATAATTAAAGGATAAAAATTGAACACACTTTTAACCCTTTGACGATAACACAGATGTGATCAGAAGATTGATTTTAATAGGCTAACCCGTTAAAGTGGCTGATAAAAATACATATTGTTAATTAGAAGAATTAATCTGCCTTGTTTTTGAACTGTGCAGTGCAGTAGCTGTTTAACTATGCATACTACGCTACTGTACTTCAATACCGGTTATTATGGTGGTACTTTTTTTTCTGAGGTGGTACTTGGTGAAAAAAGTTGAGAACCACTGCTGAAGACAATCGAAAAAATATTGCTTAAGAGGGCTAATAATATTGAGTTATTAATATTGAAAAACTGCTTTTATTCTAGCCGAAATAAAACAAATAAGACTTTCTCCACAAGAAAAAATATTATAGGAAATACTTTTAAAAATTCCTTGCTCTGTTAAACATCATTTGGGAAATATTTGGAAAAAAAATCACAAGAGGGCTTACAATTTTAACTTCTATCTATATGTTTGTGAATGTATATATACATACTGTAAAAAAATCTCCTGTAATGCCTTAAGATGTTTACACGATGTCTACAGATTTTGGAACACAGCTTATTAAATATATTATTATATTAAAAGTCTGCTCTGCATGAGTTCCTCTGTCTCCTCAAACACCAGTGAGATTCCTCTACTCTCCAATGTCCAGTGCCATCACTGATGAATGTCTTCTACAGGCCGATATTTAACCATAATGCTACCATAGAGTCATCTTCATAGTCATCTTCATAACCCAGCACGGATCTTCCTCTCTCCTCCATGCAGCTCCTCCAAGTCGTCCTCAGAGAAGGGGCTGTCGGGACGATATAACGTTGCAGTGTGATGCAGAAAGTCTGTGGATCGGGACACACTGAGGCTGTTGTTGATGAACTTGTGTTGTCCGTCCTCCTCGTCCTCTTCGTCTTCATCTATCTCCTCTTCCTCCTCCTCTTCCTCCTGTTCTTCCACACTGGGAGCTGCTGGAGCACGTCTGCTGTCCCGCCCGCTGGGTTTGGTTCCTCCGCGCTGCCGCTCTACCTCCACCTGCGCCGCCTGCTCTTTAGCTTTACGACTGCGCTTCCACTTCATCCGCCGGTTCTGGAACCAGATCTTCACCTGGTGTGGGGAGAAACACACACACACGCAGGCACACAAGGTGATCAGCAAAAATAGATACCATTCTGCTACACTGAAAAAAAATTATTCATTGGGTTTACTACATTTTTTTAAGGTACAGCAAGTGGTTGCAAACAATTTACATAGGCTGGATTTATTTACTATTATTTATTTATTTATTTATTAACAGAGACAAACAAATAAATAAAACATTGATAGGGTATTTTCCAAATAATGTTCTCCATAAATTACTGTCTTTATTATGCTTCGCTGTAAATATATAAGATCAATGAAAATAAAAAAGTTCAGCATGTTTCAGCAATTTTTAAGTCAAAATGATTATAATTTGATTCATTTATTGATTTTGTTCATTTGATTCAACTTGATTCACTGATTTAAAATAAAGATTTACAATTTTTTTAAGGTAAGTGGAACAATTTATTTTTAATAAATTTAAACAAACAAGTTAAATTTAGTAATGTTCAATTTTATTAGTTTGTTTAAATTCAGTCCATATAAATTGTTTGCAACCACTTGCCTCAAAAAATGTATGAATCATTTTTTGAATCAAGTTGAATCAAATCAACAAATGAATCAAATTATGGTCATTTTGACTACAAAGTTGTTGAAACATGCTGAACTTTTTAAAAATAAATTAAAATTAACATGAAAAAAATCATCTTCATTGATCGTATTTATAGTGCAGAGGAAATGAGGACTCATTTATGGAGAAAATAATATGGAAAATACCATATTCCCATAAGTGAAAGATATTTTATAGTAACTATGCTGTTTCAATATCATTATTGGCATAGAGGGAACCTTTTCATTGCAGTAAAGATAGTATTTTTGTTTTGTTATAAAAATTCTGAATTTGTTTTAACTATGTAATTTTTTATATTTTCATTTTAACGTTTCTGTAATTATGTAGTGTTTTTTACATTTGTCTTATTACTATATCAATTATTTATCTTTCTTTTTTATTTATTTCTTTCCATCAGTTCATTATTTTAGTATGTCCTGTTAAACAATTTTGAAGATTCTAGTTTAAATTAACTATAATAATCCTTAGGGTAATGCATTAAGAACATATATATATAATGTTTCCTATGCATTTTTATCCTGCAAGGTTGTAGTTAATTGATTTAAGTTTACAGTAATCATATTGAATGTGACAGTACAGTACTGCTCATGGCCCCTTTAATGCTTTTAACCACAGATGTTCTTGACTGACTAAACAGAATTGAATATAAATTAACAAGAAAAAGAAAAAAGTTTACACAGCGTAAAAAAATCCTGCTTGCCTTAATTTTTTAAGCTGAATCAAATTAACCTTATAAGTCTGCTAAACTTATATTAAGTTAAACTGACTTAAAACCACTTGTGAATTTTTATAAGTTATAATGAGTTGTTATAATAAGTAACTATAATGAACTAAAAACATGCTGTCATGACTAATTGTTCATATATTTTTTACAGTGCAGTAAACAGACAAGAAGTCTTACAAAAAGTTACTTTTTGTTGATACATTTTTGGATTTTTTTTATTAAATTTATTTTTACAAAAAATACAGAGTTGCATAAATGTTTTCAACATTGTTAATGATATGATGACAGTATAAATTAATGATAATGTATTGTTTGTTTGTTTTTTGTTGGGGGGGGGGCAGTTAGGGCATACTAGATTAATTTCTGTAAGACATTTGGCAAAGCACAAGAGCTTTTCACTACTAGAAAATAATGCAATGAATAATAATTTTAAAAATACATAAATGCACATAAAGCAGTGCAATAGGAAAACCGACTCAAGATTTTTGAGCAGCATTTATTAATTTCATTGGGCAGCAGATTTTTTATTTATTTATTTATTTATTTTTTGCTTGGAGGTTTTTAAAATAATATTTATAATGTTTTTGTGTACGTTTAGAAATATTTCCTTAGCAACTGTCTGAAATAGCTGTAGTTTGTCCATTAATACTTATTTTATTACTTCTTTTAATATTATGGTATTACTTGTAACATAACGCTGATACCATGGCTCCTCTCAGCATTACCTGTGTCTCAGTCAGCATTAGAGATGTGGCCACTTCGAAGCGTTTGGGTCTTGAAAGGTATTTATTAAGTTTAAACTGGTTTTCCAGCTCCAGTAGCTGCTGACTTGTAAATGCTGTCCGCGGCCTTCGACATTTCCCCATCAAACCAGACTGAGGGGCAGCTGTAAAATACCAAACACACACAGAATCAAAGATAGACACTGATTATACACAACAACAACAAATACATTAAATCAACTCTTGTCATGTGGATTATTCTGCTGCAGTTGAACAGTAACTTCACACTGATCTAATATAAACCTTAAACAAAGGGCATAAAGGTTTAGCAGCATTTTTACTTTTAATTACCAGCACTAACGTCATTTGGTAATACTGTAAATCTGCTCCCAATTAATAACAGGCCTCTTGAGCCTGCAGATATAAAAATTAAGCACCAGGCAAAAGGATGCAAGCTGCTGTAATCCACGTCTAGATTATTTTTTATGAGATTTTTGTCTCTTTTATATAATGTCAAGGACTCGCGGGGTCGCACACACACACATACACATACAAAAGAAAGCCCAGAATTCGCAGCTATATCATTTACTATAATAGCTTTACTGCAGCTTATTGTTAAACACAGTGAAGCAGGGCTGGGCGGCCATAAAACGCAAGAGCAAGCCATTAACTTAATGAAAATTCAATGAACGCTTTTGGGATTTTTATTGATGAACTACAGTATGTTTAAGGTGTTTGTTTATAGTTTCTCTCTCGCACAAAGACAATTTTCATCGAGCTGACATTTATGGCTTTATAAAGAAGCCAAAAATAAAATTATATTATTACGGTTTGGTGTAAATCCTGGTAGCCATTGTTTAGTCAGACTGTCAAAGGACTTTACTGTTGAGTTGTCGTTGCTTTTAACTATCCAAGGATAATATAAACTTTCAATCATGTCTATGAGGAGTGTAATTTATGTTAAATATGATCAAATATATCTGGTTCGTTCGCATGTTATAATAAATGATTGATTTCCTGTTAATTGTAAATAAATACATAGGAAAAAGCTAAGATAAAGTCATAATTTCCTGATACTGTCTTATCGTTTGTCATATAAAGTTCTGCAAACTAATTTCGCCACATGCTGCGCCATGATTTCAGTTTAATAATCCATCAAACAGGAGTTGTAAACATCATAATTGCTTGGTGACAAATTAACTCGGGGCTTTTCAAGAGTCACAGGTGTGTGTGAGCACATCTCTCCCACTGTTTGCTTTCCCTCACCTTTGATTATGTTGAAAAGGATTTCATGAGCTTTTACGATATTTGCTTTCAAACCGACTACGGCGGTAATGCAACAAAATTTGGCGTGTGACAGTAATGACGCTTTAATGATGGAGGAGCACAGGTCAGGCAGTGCATGGTTTGAGCTAAACTTTTGATGCAAGTCTGGATACTTTAAACGGGACTATTGCGGAATAAGGACTTCAATAATAATAAAAAAGGAAAGATACAATTTAAACCCATTAGTGTTTTAATTGTAACTTTTTGTACACAAGTTTGCACACAATTTCTTCATGTTATGCCAGCACATATCGATTAAGTTAACAAATTTACATGGATTGAACATAAAGCAATTAAGTTGTCCCTCAAAAAAATATGAGCTGTTGTTTGAACTAATTTTAAATAAACAGTTCAGGTAATTTTGTGAGTGCATGCACGTATTTTTTTATATTTTAAAAGCAACAGTGTTAATATTAAATAAGGAATATGATTGAAATATAGTAGCCTATATATGATGCACTCCATAATTATAAGTATTGATGTGTCAACAGGTAAACACACAAATAACATGCATTCAAACGCAAATTATTTCATAATATATAACATGTTCGTGTGTCAGTGTAGACTAACTTGTTAAATGGTTGTTAAATGCATGTTTTGAAATTAGTATGGTGCTTTACTAAAATTTCGTGTATAATAATAAACATTATTCATATATTGATATTATTCAGTGCGTAAATAACAGATGGCTAATTAATGCATCTAACAGGCAGACACCAACAATCAAATCATTTAAATTCACTGAGGTAAATTTGGTGCATACAAATTCGAAACTGTATATTTTACAATTAAATTATAAAGAATCGGCAAGTAATTCTCTAAAATGGTGTTAAACACTGATAAAATGTAATCGTTTTTCATTTATAACGTTAACTGCTCTGTTAAGGACTGTGTGATGTTTATTAGTAACTTAAAGTGTTACCCACTCATCTGAATGCTACCCCACTCACAGGTGTAATCGGGCAGTCGTGGTACCATGATGCCAGCTCGTATCCAGTGCTCCAGCGGTAAAGATCCGGCCATCGCCGCCGCCTTCAGCTGCTCCGGGTACGGCTGCGCCAGCTGGGTGAACCCCGAGTACGCCAATGCAGGGTGCTGACCTCCCAACGCTGAAATCGGGTACATTGGAGTCGTGTACATGCCTGGAATGGAAGTGAGTCCCGGGTGTGGGAGATTGAGCAGCCCTGGTTTCGGTATGATCCCGGTTTGGAGGTGTATGGCACCGGGGGTCCCACGGGGGGACGGGGTGTCACCGCGCCTGCAGGACACCGGACTGCCAGTCGGGCTATCGCTGCTCAGTCCAGGGGAAACTTCTCGGCTCCCTCGATGTGGTTCTTCGGCTAAAAGTGCGTCGATCCTGAAGTTCTTTGACTTTTCCATTGCAACACTTCTGTGGTGTTTAAAGTTGCAGGTAAATGCGCTGATTGCTGCGTTTTACGCGCAGATGCATTCGTTTTAATCGTTTTAATTAATGAAACTTTTTTCTGTAATACCTAACTATTGATATGTAGAGTTTAATCTAACTAATAGTTGCTCATTTGGAACTCAGCCCATGAGACCGCCGAAGTAACTTTTACGCACGCAAAGAAAAGGATTTAAGCGCTTTATGGTAGAGCTCTTGTTGTTGTTTAGATGAGTATCTCTGTCATCTGATCCGCTCTCTGAACCTCCGCGCGCGTTCACATCTCGCTCATAACGCCTTTGCGAGCGCTGATTGGCTGCAGAGCTTGTCCTGCGGGAACAGATCACTTGACAGTTTTCTAATTAACTAATCATACTGTAGTATAGACACTTGGAGCGCGTCCTTGGACTCAGACTTGTTCCTTAAACAACATCAGAGCGCGAGACGCGTGCGGAGTTTTCAAAGTGCCTGACACCAAGCGTTTCTCATCTATAGTTAATTAATTGCACAAATTGCGAGTTTAAAGGTATTCATAAATCATCAAAATCATCAAATGAATTAAGCTACATGATAATGTTAATGATGATAATTTATTATAGTGTTTGTTTTGCTATTATTTGTGATTAGTGAGACATTTAAGTATGCCCAAATTATAATAATAATTATAGTAGGCTAATTATTATTATTATTATTATTATTATTATTATTATTGTTGTTGTTGTTGTTGTTATTGTTATTATTATATCTGTAGTGGTAGCATATAAAATGTTTTTATTATTATATTGTATGACACATAATATAGATTACAAAAAAGGTAATCTCACTGAGCAATTGACATTTTAATAATGTGATCTAATATTTTAACGACCTGCTTATTTAAGGAACCGCGACTGTAATATCAAGATAATTGAATTTTACGAGTTCACATTATACACAGTTCATAAAATTAAGCGATGGCTTATATTTCTGATTTACTTGCAGGATCTCTAAAATATTCACTATTTATTTTATTAACAAATAGTTTTATAAAGATATAATACAATCTATATAATATCTAGTTTTGTTTGATGTGTTTGTTTTGTTGTTGACTAAATAAACCAGACTATATTGATTTAAATACAAATAATTTTTTAAAAGCAAGCCAAGTAGAAATATCTTTAACTCTTTAAAATAGCATAAATTCTGAATGCATCTCTGTGGTCAATTATATTAAACTAATTATATTAAATTAATAATATGAATAATAGTGATGAAAGTAGCCTACTTTTTAAACCATTAACTGATCAAATCATCTGCCGACAATATGAATGATAATAAGTATTAATAGTCTTTTATTAAAGATATTATTTTTTAGACCATAATGTCCATTCGAGAAAACAAAAGCAAGAATTATTTCCAACCGCATAATCGTTGCATGTTTAGTCATATGCTGTAGAGAGAGAGAGAGAGAAAAACAACCCACAGTCTTGTAAGTACACTCCGTATGGTGTGCATTATGGATAATAATACAAATAATAAAAAGGGTTGTTGACCTATGAAATAAATAAATTAGATGCAGGCAAATCCATTCGAAACCTTAATATCACACACGAACAAGCTGTCGTAAACACGCAATAAATCGAGACGAAATGAATTGAAATTCGCAATTGTTGTTATAAACATTGCCTACACATGGAACGGCAGGGCTGTGGATTAATAACATGGAAAACAGTCTCGCACAGGCGACGGGGGGCCGAAAAGCTGATATCTTTGCCTTGACCTGAGAAGATTGCAGCGGCCCGCCCTTCTATCCCGCAAATGGGCTGCGGTACAGACGCGGGGTGTGTCTCAAACGCGACGTGCTCCCTACATAGACAACACGTTTTAGGGCGAATTATATAATTACCAATCAAAGTTCACTGTCTTTTATTAATTCTTAAACGGCCCTCTGATTGCTATTTAATTTCCTCGTTTATATTGTAGCCTATATTTTGTTGTATTGTAGATACATGCAACAAATAGGCTACAAAATAACATTACAATCAGTCAATCAATAGATTTTAAATGTGATGCATATTTATAGTAGCCTATAGGTTATATTTTGAGCTAATATATACTTGTATATTTTACGAGATATCTCTAAAAGAAAATTTACGAAATATAAAACTAATATTATGATGTGTTGTCCAGTTAGGCAGCTGAATACGTTTTGAGACGGATCCACTGAGCTAATTTGCTCATGAAGTCAAGTGCTCTCTGCATATTCCCAGCAACCTGTCCCTCCCCTCGGCGGCTGCTGCTGCTTTTATGATTTAAAAGTAATTTAAACAGCCCGGCCACTGGTAAATCCGTCATTGGCACCCTGTGACAGAGGTGCGCAAATTAAATTGAATCAATGCGCGCGGTCGCACCGCCGGCCTCGTGTCACGGAGCGCGCGCGCACACGCACACCAGTGATTCAATGCAATGACAGGCAATGCTAAAATAAGACGGCTGAAACACTCTCTGTAACATGAATTATAGTTGTGTCATAGTTTTCTGATTTATTTTTAATTTCGCATTTTAGATGAGATGGTTAGCTTAGATGGATTTAATTTAAGCCCTGCAATATGTTGCGATTGTAAACAGATGACACTTTTTTGCAGAAACGAAAAGGGGTTTTCATGCATCCAAACATTCATTCATTCATTTTCCTTTGGCTTAGTCCATTTATTCATCACCTATCAACACAGCATGAACCGCCAACTTATCCATCATTTGTTTTACACAGTAGATGCCCTTCCAGCTGCAACCCAGTACTGGGAAACATCCATACACATTGACATACAGTACAATAAAGACGATTTAGCTCATCCAGTTTACCTATACCGAATGTCTTTGAACTGTGGGGACACCGGAGCACCCGGAGGAAACCCACGCCAACACAGGGAGAACATGCAAACTCCACACAGAAATGCCAGCCAGGACTTAAACCAGTGACCTTCTCGCTGTGAGGCGACAGTGCTAACTGAGTCACTGTGTCACCTGCATCTAAACAGCAAAAGAGTAATAATACTTTTACTTATTTAGTCAGATTTTGCATGATACATCAACAAAAATGGATGGGTTTATTTTAAAACAATTCTTACTTAGAGATATCTGATAAAAGTATTATCTAATTGATTAAACGTGAATGTAAACTTTTAAGAAAGACTGTTTTTTAACAAACATACTCTTCTTGCAACTTTACTATGTGTTCTGTTTCAACCTTTTCTCAGATTTCCTTTGTTATTACATACGCGTTATATACACAATTATCTTAATGAAAATGTTTAATTTCACATTGAAATCTATTCAAATTTTTTATCTGAAAGCATTTTTTAACGCAGTATACAATCCTTTTTAGATATAGTTTTACTCATAGTGGAGTGCATTATTTGTCCTCTTTTCCCTATGAGTACAAACAAACCAAGCAAAAAAAATCAAACAAAAAGTCAAAGATTCAAGACTGTGAACTTCAGTCAAAAGAAGCAGATTACACATTCAAATAAATAATTATGCTGAAATATAAAGGTAGTCAGTCAGTTATAAATTGATTAATGAATTGTATCTAGAAACAATACATACAGTATATTAGTTTATTGCAAAATATGTACACGGTAAAACCCCATGTTTAGGTAACTCAAACCATTTGAGGAAACCGATTGCAACAAACCATTTAAGTTAAAAAAACAATAGTGGGTACTGTGAACTTAACCAGTCTGAGTAAAAGAAGCAATTTGAGCACAGTAAACCCCAATAAATGAAGTGAACTCAAACCAACTGAGTACTGTAAAACCCAATAAGTTAAGAAAACTCAAAGCATTTGAGGAAACCGATTGCTACAAATCATTTGAGTTAAAAACCTAACCTTAACTTACTCCATTTAAGTGGAAGTAATGAGGTATTTAATTAACTCATTATCTTCAACTCTTTTCAAATGAGTAGAATTAACTTTCAGTAAATTTTCATTTGTAAAATTGACTGTTGGGTTTTACAGTGTAACAAATGGTATTTTGAAGGCGTAGACAGACTTGTTTACACATTCATAGTGCTTGGGTGGAGCTAAAATGAAATGTGGTTTTTATTTGCTGCAACATTTCCACTATTAAACATGATTGTTTTAAAAAAGACATTGAGCTTGAACAGTGGGTTACACATAATTATAAGCAATCCCAGAGTTAACCAGCGTTAAGTAAAATTCATATATGGATTTTTTTGCGCACTCTAAAAAGATAAAGAAATATGAGACATTTTCTAAAATATAATATTTTTCTAATATATGGTGTAGTGTTCACATACATCTATACATGGGCACATAAAGTGCTCCTATCACGGCACACTCTTGATGTGCTTTTGAAAGTCAAAGTTTATCATTTAATTCTAGGCCTGTAAACTTTAGTACCTGTCGCGTTTACAGAACATTAAAGGCCTTATCACCGATTACAAGCATATTTTGTGGTCATTATCGCAGCTCTGCAACGATCACACAGCCGTGACCGGCGGACGTCCCAGTGTCTTATGACCTCTCTTTGATCCTCTGTCTGACTCAGCACTCTCTCTTTCAATGGAAATGAAATACAGTAGAAGTCTGATGACCATGACCTAGATTACAGTCTGGTACAAACTGATCTGAGGGGCTTTTTTTTTTCCCAGAAATCATTTTTGTCAGGAGCAACACACTTTAACTCTCACATCAGTCAGTGATTCCATAAGAACCTTTAATGGGAACTTTTAATGTTTTTTGGATTAATAAAATGTCCTTTGCACATTTTTAAGAGCTCTTTAAGGTTCTTTAGGGAACCAAATATGGCATTGCTGCAAAAAAAAATCCTGCATTGGAATCATTTTTGTAAGAGTGAAATGCATTGATGCCAATAAAGAATGCTTTTATTTTAAAGACTGAACCTTAATCAATTAATTGTTTAGTTTGTTGAATTTTTTTCACAAAAAAAAAGTTTTTTTTTAAGAACTGCACTCTTTAAAATAAAAGTTCTTTATTAGCATCACTGGTTACATGATGAACCTTTAACATTTGTTGAATTTTTCAGTTCGATTCATCTTTATTTCTATAGCGCTTTTACAATGTAGATTGACAGAAGCAGCTTAGAAGTTCTAGTAAATTGAAATTGAAACTGTATCAGTCCAGTTTTTAGAGTTGAAGTTTAATTGAGTTCAGTTCAGCGTGGTTTAATTTTCACTGCTGAAAGTCCAAACACTGAAGAGCAAATCTATATATCCATCTTTTCATTCCACTAAAGGTTCTTATGGGAAAAACATTCTATGATTATTAAAAACCCTCTTCTTCTGAGAAAACGCTTTACTGAATGCTTCTTTGTTTTTTACTCTTAAAAGATTTTTTTTAGTACGTGTAGTTAGCAGATACCAGTAAATAATCTTTATTTCTTAACAGAGAAGTGGGCAATTTGTGATGTCAAAATGACATTCAGTTAATATTTTAAAAATTAAAAATGCAAATCGATTTGATGTCAGAACATAAAGTATTAAAATAGCAAAATAGAAAGTATTTTAATATACAAAATGTTTCATTCAACTGAAAGCTTGAATTACAAGTTACACTTGATTTTGTATCACTACAATGCACTTAAACTACTTTGATTTTAAAACGTCGTTAAGTTCAAGAGAGAAAAGGGCAATTTGTGATTGATATCAAGCATGACGTCATAAAAAAAACACATTAAAAAATGCCAATCATTTTGATGTCAAAACCTTGACATCTATTTGACATCCAGACATTGATACCCATTTGATCTTCAAAATAATGACGCAAAAAGTATTGCAATATGAGAAATGTTTTTTTCATCTGAAAGTTTCTATTACAAATCACAAATTGGATTTTCTACAATGGAATTTCAAATTTAATCTTTTTTTTTTTTTTTTTTTTTTTGACTCCAATGTTAGGTGTTAATTTGATGTCATTTTTACATCAAGGTAGTGAATTGATAGTAGTAAATAATCTTTATTTTTAATAGAGAAAAGGGCAATTTTTAAAATCAAAAAGACATTAAATTGATATCAAGCATGACGTCAAAAAAATCCCAATCGATTTGATTTCAAAACCTCAATGTCTATTTGACATTCACACGTTGATTCCCTTTTGACACCAAAATAACAAAACAAATGTAAAATAATATAAGAAATGTTTCATTCATCTGAAGGCTTCAATTACAAATTACATATTTACACTTGATTTTGTAGCCCTCAAATGCATGTAACTTACTTTGATGTCAAAACAACATCAATTTGTCATCTAAAATTCAAAAAAGTCCTGTAATCAATTATTTTGTGTGTTTTGGATGTTATTTGATGTATTTTTTACATCAAGGTAGTCAACTGATGCCAGTGAATAACCTTTATTTTTAAGAGAGAAACAAGCAATTTGTGATGTTAAAATGTCATTAAATTGATATCAAGCATGATGTCAAAAAAAGGCCAATCGATTAGATGTCAAAACATTGACGTCTATTTGACATCCACACACTGATGCCCTTTTGATCACCAAAATAATTGCACAAAAAAGTATTGCAAAATAACAAAGGTTGTGAAGGCTTCCATTAAAAATCACAAATTGGATTTGTACTCAAAAATTACACTGGACTTTCTAACTACCTTGATGTCAAAATTACATCAAATAGACATCAATTGCATAAAAAGTATCAGAAATCAATTACAGTACAGTCCTGTAGTCAAATTTTGGTGTGTTTTTTTGACGCCAATGTTTGATGTCAATTGTATGTGGTTTTGGTATCAAGGTAGTCAATTGACATCAAACTGATTTGCATTTTTGGCCTGTTTTTGATGTTGTTTTGACATCAAGCTACCTCTGAATGCTAAAATACTCATTTTAATGTGTTAGCTCAAGCACTTACATCAGAAAAAGTTTTTCCTTCTAAATGTTTAATTAAATATCTGCCCTTCAAGAGTGCTTTTAATGTACCATCTTTTGAAAAATTAGCGTACGGTTTCTGCCTAATGCATTATACTAATTATTCCTGCTGTGAAAACATCTCTTGAGGGCACATCTGTCCTGGCATTGCTTCTAAACACTGATAAATGTTCAGCTTTTATACCCGAATGCCAGAAAGTAAGTTCAAATCATTATTCTTCAATGTTTTTGTCCTGGATTCGTAGCGCTCAGCGGTTGCTCATTTGTGTGGCTTCACGTGATATGCTTTTATCTGTTGCGGCCCATCGAGACTCATAAATTCATCCCGGCTGGCATTAAATGATGTGGCTTTATTGTGTTGATCAGTTTTGTCATGACTACGATCGCTCTGTGATGGTCAGGAATAATCCTTCATTCAGATAAGACGACTTCAAAGATAATCGTAACACCTGTTCACATTTACATTTTTCATAAGCAGAGTCAGAATTATTTCAGCCTCAATTAATTTAAATATGAACACTGAATGTTGGTTCTTATTTGTGAAAGCTATTCTAGGTTTCAAACTATTGATGTTGTTATCTAAAACTATGAACAGCTGCATTTTAAATTCAAGTAAATATGAAACTGGATGCAAAATATTGACTTAGTAAAGTTGCCTTTAATGATCAATAATCAAATAAAGAAATTAATGATCAATAATCATACTGTTACTTACTTATTTCTTACTCCCAGGGCCATTTTATATCGAAGCTGATATTTAGCTGCACCATATTGGTGTTTTGTAACATCTATTTTTCTTTCAAGAATTCACACTTAGTTGATGATTGATTATAAAGCGTGTTTGGCATGCTGAGAAAGCCCTGAGCTCATAAGATCCTCGAGCCCGGGGCTCCCTCCTGTTTGCAAGGCGAGAGGGGAGTTTGAGCTCAGGTAGATCTTGAGAATTCCCCTGCTGTAGTAGCTAACGAACAGATAGTTATTGGTTTTAAGAGATAACTACTTACTTGGAGCATGTCTATGGTGGCGATTTGGATTAGTCAATTAACTTAAGTTGCATGTTTTTGGACGGTGGGAGGAAACCAGGGAACCCGGGGGAAACCCACACGAGCACGGGGAGGATGTGTAAACTCCGCATAGAAACGTCGGCTGGTTTAATGAGGACTAGAACTAGTGACGTTCTTGCTGTGAGGCAACAGTGCTAACCACTGGGCCACCGTGCCACCCATCTAAGAAAGGAGAAGAAGTAGGGGTGGAAGGGGGGATTCTTCAAAACTAAGATGGCTGTGATATGGAACTTAGGGTATTTATAGTGGCTTAGGAATCATCTGATTGGTCAATCATAAATTGAATACTGCGGGACCAGCCGCAAGCAATCATAAGCACGTGATCCTCTCAAATTTAGTTTACAAACAAACTTCACTTATGAGGTGGGTTGTTAGCCCAATACACACATACACTATGGACAATTTAGCTTACCCAGTTCACCTATAGCGCATGTCTTTGGACTGTGGGGGAAAGCGGACCACCGGGAGGAAACCCACACCAACACGGGGAGAACATGCAAACTCCACACAGAAATGCCAACTGACCCAGACTGAGCTTTAGCGATTCAATGACTTGCCTAATTACCCTAATTAACCCTAATGCTATTTTAAGCTGTATGATAATATCATGAACAATATCTAGTCAAATATTAGAAACTACAGTAGTCAACGTCCGAAGTGAATCAAGAATTGTCCTAGGACAAGAATGGGTGCTGTTCAATAGTTTTAGAACAACTTTAATTAAAGGTAATGATCCACTTCACATGTTGACTACTGCAGTTATTAAATAGAAATGTGTTGAAAAAAATATTGGGGGAAAAATACACAGCGGGGCTAATAATTCAGTAAGGCTAGTACTTCCGACTTCAACTCTATACTAAGGCATTTTATTTTCTCTCATTTCTCTCACTATTCTTCTCTCGCATTTTATAGCTCTCCCATCATTGCATTGGCTCCCTTTTAAATATCGTATAAATTTTGCAATTTTACTGACTACCTACAAAGCCCTGAACGGCTTAGCTCCCCAGTATCTGACGGAGCTCCTGGTGTATTATAGCCCATCACGTCCTCTACGCTCAATTAATTCTGGACAATTGATTATTTCCAGAATATCAAAATCAACTGTAGGCGGTAGGTCTTTCTCTTATCGGGCACCTAAACTCTGGAACAGCCTTCCTAGCACAGTTCGGGAAGCAGACACTCTCTTTCAGTTTAAAACTAGATTAAAGACACATCTCTTTGCGTTAGCATACACATAAAACACAAGTGCTGTTGGAATCCAAATCCTCTAAAGGATTGTTAGTCTGCATTATTTGGGGCAACCGGAGCTGGGAACACTTCCCAAAAGACATTATAATTTGAATGGCATCTGCGCTTGTGTTAGTCTGTTTTTTATCATTCCTGATGTTTCCATAATCCTGGACCAGGCCGTATCCTGAGCAGCTGCTGTGGTGGTCATGGAGGAGTGAAGAGCATGAGACAGATCCCTGTAAGACCTCAGTGACAGACGAGTCCTCGCATTGTTCCTGAAGGGCCAGTCTGTTCACCAGCCGGTGACCCCACCTGCGGTTTCTCCACGATGGACGTCCAGCGTTCTCCAGCCTCCGGCGACTAGACTGCAGCTCTGCACAAGACGTCTGGCCATAGGAGAAATGGTCGTGCCCAACTGAGCCTGGTTTCTCTCCAGTTTTTTTAATTCTTCACTTTCGCCAATTGGTGAAGTCTTTTTCCTCGCCGCTGTCGCCTCTGGCTTGCATGGTTCGGGACTTGTAGAGCTGCACATCGATGGATTAATCTTCAGTGTTTGGACTCTCAGCAGTGAATATTAAACCACACTGAACTGAGCTAAACCGAACTTCAACACTGAAAACTGGACTGACACTGTTTCTGTTTACTATAATCTATGTGAAGCTGCTTTGACACAATCTACATTGTAAAAGCGCTACACAAATAAAGATGAATTGAACTGAATTGAATTTTGTCAGTCAAAACCGCCGTGAACTTTTGACATTTCCACATAGCAGGTCTTGATTACTTTCCTACATGGTAAAAGTTAAAAGGAGTCCCGATTCTCAGACAAATTAGCCAATAAAGGCCACACTTACTGTGTGCTAATGACTCGAACTTCCTCATTGACTTTATATGTCACTTTGTCGGTGGGCTTCAAAGGCCAAGCATTGTTATCCATCCCAAAATCAACATCAATTAGCACAGATGCAGCAGGTAAACGATAACCAGAGATTACGGAGAGCGGGAAACAAACTGCAGGAAAAGAGGAGAAACTTCAAAGCGCTTGGTAAGGCCAGAGATAATGGCGTGTGGAGATAGCAGGGATATCAGGGTGAAAGTAATGATGTTTTCTTGCGTGTGATTGGTACAGTATGGGTTGTTTATCTACAAGCACACAATGAGGCCCTTGTGCGGGGCCATAAACAGCCTGGTTGTTAAAGGCTGCCCATTAAACCGCCATAAAACTCAACACTGTCTTGGGAAGCGTAAGGTGCGTTGTGTGGAATAAAACTAACAGGTGGCTCAGTGCTGCTTCTCAACTTTTAAAGATACGGATATCCTTGACTTTTCATTTGAGGAAGTGCTTTTATCAAACGTCCAGAAGCATTTTATTTACACAACAACTGCATCTGGAAAATATACAAAAGATTAGGGGAAAACCATTCATTCATTTTCTTTTCGGCTTAGTCCCTCTATTAATCCGGGGTCGCCACAGCAGAATGAACCGCCAACTTATCCAGAATTTGTTTTACGCAGCGGATGCCCTTCCAGCCGCAACCCATCCCTGGGAAACATCCATACATTCTCACTCGCACTCATACACTATGGACAATTTAGCTTACCCAATTCAACTGTACCGCATATCTTTGAACTGTGGAGGAAACCGGAGCACCCGGAGGAAACCCACACCAACACGGGGAGAACATGCAAACTCCACACAGAAATGCCAACTGTCCCAGCTGAGACTCGAAACAGCCACCTTCTTGCTGTGAGACGACAGCACTACCTACTGCGCCACTGTGTCGCCTAGGGGAAAACAAAACATACTAAATAAAAACATATTGAAAATATTAATACAATAATAATAGTACTGTATACTAGTAATACTATATATATACACCCAATATTAAAATTCCCAATATTATAGAGTTAATTTTTTTTACTCATATACAGTTGAAGTCACAATTATTAGCCCCCCTTTGAATTTTTCTTTCATTTTAAAATATTTCCCAAATGATGTTGAACTGAACAAGGAAATTTTCACAGTATGTCTGATAATATTTTTTCTTCTGGAGAAAGTCTTATTGTTTTATTTCGGCAAGAATAAAAGCAGTTTTTAATTTTTTTAAAACCATTTTAAGGTCAAAATTATTTTTGATTAAATTAAAACAGAGCAAGAACATTTTCACTAAATAAATACAGTTGAAGTCAGAATGATTATCCCCTGTTTATTTTTTTCTACAACTTCTGTTTAACGCATTTCTAACCATAATAGTTCAAAATAATTTCCTTGCTCTGTTAAACATCATTTGGGAAATATTTAAAAAAGAAAAGAAAAATTCTAAGGGGGTTTAATAATTCTGATTTCAATTGTAAATAAATATTTTAAAATCAAACAATAAACATAATAATAAAATAATATTAACCAAGAACTTGAAAATGTCCTTGTGCTGTCAATTATCATAGAAAATATTTCCCAATATTTTTTCTTATGATGATTTTAGTTATTTTGTAGCCAATCAAGAAAAAAAAAAAATTTAGCTAACCAAATTAACCTAGTCAAGCCTCTATATTGCTCTTTAAGTGGAATACTAGTCAAATATTATGGAATAACAGAATATTTGACAAACAAGTGTTTTAAACTACTTAACTAATTATTAAACATAAAAATCATTCGTTTTCTTTTTGGCTTAGTCCTCTTATTCATCAGGACTCACCACAGTGGAATGAATTTCAACTTATCCAGCATATGCTTTACACAGCGGATGCCCTTCCTGCTGCAACCCATCACTGGGAAACATCCATACACACTCATACACTACATACAGTTTAGCTTTACCAATTCATCTACACCACGTCTTTGGACTGGGAAAATCAGAGCACCCAGTGGAAACCCACACGAACATGGGGTTTCCTCTTTAGCTCTCAAGTCATTGAGAGCTAAAGTGGCAGTGTGCTGATTGTCTTTTGATTTTTTTTGCAACAAAAAGAACTTAACCATTAACCAGAATGAACCATTTCTACCTGATATAAAACCTATACACTGCCCACTTACAACCACCAACAGCTGAAACACATTTTCTCCAAAATCCACAACTGTTGGCTTCCTTCTGTCTGTATTAGTTTCTGTCATTCTCAGAGGAGGCTGAGAAACAGACATTGACCTCTCTTTGCCTCCTCGTCTGAAAGCTTTATCTCCACATCCTACACGAGAGAACAATGCAGTCACGGCCCTTTCTATTCTTCCATTGTCTCACTCACACGCTCCCTCTAATGACCTGCCACAATTGAACACTTCCAGACAACTATTGTGACAGTCAACACAGCGCTTAAATGCCTTGAGTAATGACACAGACATGTTATGTTGTAGTGCGTGTGTGTGTGTGTGTGTGTGTGGTCAGCAGATGTTGACACCATCTATTAACCACTTCAATTGACCTTGGTAAAAGAACAAAACAAACACTTGTATGGATTTTCACAAAGCAGTCATTTAATTATTCATGCAGAGAGATGCACATCAGACTATGTGAATTAGATTATGAGAAACGCTGAGAGAACAAGCATCTGTGAATGGAGATTTTGAGCTGGAATATCATATCTTACAAGCACACTCGAGATCTCAGATGATTGCATTTGTGATCTTTACCAAGGTTTGCTAAAATTGTTCATTCATTCATTCATTCATTTTCCTTTGGCTTTATTTATCAGGGGTCGCCACAGCGGAATGAACCGCCAACTTATTCAGCATATGTTTTGAGACATATAAACTCTTCTTTAAATCAATATTTTCTATAGGATGCTTTATATTAATATGATTGTGCATATACATTAGATAAGTCAGCACCAAAGCCAAAACCGGAACTAATCTAAAAAAAGATCGCAGTCCAAAAATGAATATGTAGTGGGAAACTATTAAAACAAATGTAAATAAGCAGACAAAAATCAAGAGAAACATAAAACAAAGATTTTTAAAAAATGTTTACAAAACCTTGACGTTAACTTAAGTTAATTACACTGGGGAAAAAATGATGTCTGCAAAATTGTTGCAAACAATGCATATGTGTTGAGTTTAAACTAATTAAATTTAGTAAAGTTTAACTTAATTTGTTTGTTTAAATTCAGCTCAAAAAATTGTTTACAACAACTTAACTTAAAAAAAATAAGTAAATGCAAGGAATCATTTTTGAATAATTTTTTTTCAGTGTATTAATGATTTGAATTTAAATGTATTATCTTTTTGTTCCTAAAGATGTTTCAGTGACTAAACCTGTAGTATAAACTATTTCTTTTTACATTTAAATGAAAATAAAACTGAAGTAATTTTATTTGTGTACAAAGAAAATTCTCTATTAAATGTAAATGTGGGATCTTTAGCCCCACAAGTTACCCAGGGGGCAAGAAATCTCCGTGTTATGATGAAAACTTAAAACAGATCAGTACTGTCGTAAAAACCTGCTTTTACCATTTCAGACAACTGCCTAAAGTCAAGCCTTTTTTAGCCCAGAGAAATTTTCAAAGCGTGATGGACATTCCTTTATAAGAACCCGTCTTGCTGTAACTCTCTCTATAATGGTATTTCTCAGCCTTCTTTCTGTCGTCTGCAGCTGATACAAAATGCGGCTGCTACTCTCTGGCACCCACAAGTATGAATCCGCAACTCCTGTTATCTGAACTTCACTGGTTACCCATTAAATACAGAATTGATTTTAAAATTGTAGTATTTGAATACGGGGGCGACACGGTGGCGCAATAGGTAGTGCTGTCGCCTCACAGCAAGAAAGTCGCTGGTTTGAGCCTCGGCTGGGTCAGTTGGCATTTCTGTGTGGAGTTTGCATGTTCTCCCCGACCCGTGGTCATGTGGGTTTCCTCCAGGTGCTCTGGTTTCCCCCACAGTCCAAAAATATGCGGTATAGGTGAAATGGGTAAGCTAAATTGTCCGTATGTGTGTGAATGAGAATGTGTGGATGTTTCCCAGAGATGGTTTGCAGCTGGAAGGGCATCCGCTGCGTAAAACAAATGCTGGATAAGTTGGAGATTCATTCCACTGTGGCGACCCCGGATTAATAAAGGGACTAAGCCGAAAAGAAAATGAATGAATGAGTTATTTGTATACAAAGCCATCAATATCTTGCTCCTCAGTAGATTACAGATTTGCTCTGTCCGTATACCCCCTCTCAATCACTGAGATCTTATGATCTCAATTTACTCACCGTGCCTAAGATCACGCTTTAAAAACAAGATGATCAAGTGTTTGCAAGTGCTGGTCTTAAACTCTGAAACACTTTAGCAATTCACATTAGACTTTCTATTTCCTCTTGCTTTTAATACTCCTTGATCACTGTTTGATCAGATGTTTTCTTCTATGTTCTGTTTTCTTCTCTGTCTTTAGGACTCCTATGTGCAGCACTTTTGTTTTTAAATGTGCTGTATATATCAATATTGTATCGTATTGTATTATCAAGTTAACCAGGGGTGCAACTCCCAGGGGGGACAGGGGGGACATGTCCCCCTCACTTTTTTTTAGATATAAATACCACTTCACTTCATGCTATAATTTCCCCTCGAGAGTCAAAAAAAAAAAAAAACTTTTTCAACTCGAGATATATATGCAAAACTAATTTTGCCATCACGTCACTCGTGTAGGTCTAACTAAACTTTCTTTGAACACCGAATGGACACCAATTGACCCTTTGCTAAGCCGCTTCCAAAAACCGCCACCCACCAATCATGGCTTAGCAACAGTAGCTACGCGCAGGAGCTATCAAGCTTTCAAGCAAGGGAAACAGGCCAAAGCATTGTACATATGGATTGTGCAAATCTGACACCAGGTATCCTAAAAGTTTGGACAGGATGGTGGAATTGTTTTAGATATTTAGCGTTGTTTTTTTTTTACACTTTCTTATGTAAAATCCAAATTTATTCTTTAAATCTTAAAAACAATGAAATAAATTCTTCTAAATTCTTAAGTTATTTCCTAAAAATTATATTCTTTCATTTGTTTTCATTTTAAACACTGTATATGTTATGATAAAATGTCAAATAAAATGGAAATTTAGGCTTTTCTGCACACAGTTGCTCAACATTGCTACACGTTTCCACAACTATTACCAACACTCAGATTTGGTCCCCCCCCCCCCCCCCACCTCTCAGACCAGAATTGCACCCTTGAAGTTAACAGTGTCAAAATAATGCTTTACCAGTGTTCGTCTGGATCCTTTAACACAAATAAAGCAATGCCATGTCATACTTCAAGTGTTCCTTATGTCCAATTCTAACTTGAATCTTATCAATATATTGTCGTGTTGTCTGGGGCACAATTTCTGCATATAAATCTGATTTACAGTGTCTTGGTAGAGGTCCGTTCGAGCAGCTTCATGCCCAAATTATTGAGCTGATAGATCGAGGTTATTGAGTTAAGTAGTCTTAACGCTTTTGCCAATAGAAACCCTGTTGAGATTGCGACACGTGCCAGTTTTGCACTTCACTGCTGACTGTTGAGCCTCGACCGCTATAGGACTGCGAATTGGAAAAAATCAATTGCCCAGTCAAGCTGACAACTTTGATTCAATCGCTCATAAATTGTCCAGACAACAAATGGCTTTTTTGGTGGCAGTATTTGGATTGAGTGTCTGTGTCACCTTAGCTGTGATCAAATGCAGTCTGACATTCACTCGGGCTCTTATTGGATGACATTTACTGTATTCATCAGCGGTTGCTAAGTAAACCTGCGAGCGCCTGCATTAGAATATAAGAGTATGGAAAAGCAATGAACCCAATATTGACTTCTGACTGAATCATTATATCATTTATGAGCGCGGGCTGCCTCGGCTCACTGATGCATATGCTAGTAGAAATACAGCACTTCCTTATGGCGTATTCTCTTGTAAGGTATTTTCAATTTTTAGATGTTTGATGGAATGAAGTGAAAAAAGAGATCACATAAAAACAACCATTTTGACCTTTATTGTTGAAATTAATGTCATTTTAATTGTACTTTTTTAAAATAATGTCTTAAAATAAAGTCACATTAGTTGGTAGATTAGATACATTTAATGTAATTAAATATGCAAAGTTTAATGTAAGAAATAAAGCTAGATGTTGGGTTTGTTGATATTGTTCTATGTTGTGTTTTTTGTTAATTGTAAAAGACTGTTGGCGCATGTCTGTTTCAAAACTAGCAAAAAAATGTTTTTTTTAAATATTGTCAAAACATTGTACTTTACTAGGCTGTTTAATAAATATAAATTTTTATTATTTATTTTTTATTATGTTTTTCTATAGATTTTTCTTTTTTTCTCTCTCTCTCTTAAATATTATCAAAACATTGAACTTTAGCAGCCTGTTAAATAAATAACAGCCTGGTAAACTTCAATGTTTTGACAATATTAAAAAGAACAAAAAATTTATATAAAAAAAATAAATAAATAAATATATATAAAAAATAATATTTATTTAACAGCCTGCTAAAGTTCAATGTTTTGACAATATTTAAAATAATAATAAATAAATAAATTAATTAATTAATTCATATAAAATAATAATAATAATAATAATAATAATAATAATAATAATAATAATAATATAAATATTTATTTAACAGCCTGGTAAAGTTCAATGTTTCGACAATATTTTAAAGAAAATAAATAAATGAAACTAAATAAAAAATAATAATAAATAAATAATATATATATATATATATATATAAATAAAATAAACATTTATTTAATTATTTATTCATTTTTCTTTTATATATTGTTGAAATATTGAACTTTACCAGGCTGTAAAATATTTATTTATTTATTTATTTATAGATTTATTTTATTTTTATATATTTTTTAGATTCATTTTATTTTTTTTATTTTAAGTATTGTCGAAACATTCAACTTTACCAGGCTGTTAAATAAATATTTATAGATTTATTTAATTTATTTAATTAATTTAAATATTTTTTATAGATTTATTTAATTTTATTTTATTTATTTATATATTTTTTATAGATTTATTATTTTTTTTCTTTTAAATCTTGTCGAAACATTGAACTTTACCAGGCTGCCACATCCTTCAATGAAAGAACTTCTCACTTTAACATCACAGAAGCCTTTAGGTGGGTAAATTTGGTGTCGGACAAATGTGGCAAAAACTGCATTTCTTCTTGTTGGGATTCAGATCTCACTCCAAGATAATTTTTGTAGATATTACAGGGAGAAATTTCTTGTTTGTGTTCATCAAACATATTTCAACATCTCCGATATGTACACAATTTATTTTCCATTTACAGCCCTTGTATTTCTCCTAACTCCTAAACCAACAATACATCAATTAACTTCACATACAAATAGCTTTGTTTTTCTCCTGAAGACTGTCCTGCAGGTGAAGGCAGTCGCCGGTGTCATTGATAGATGCTGTGAAGGGATATAATCCTCAGTTCATTTCATCAGTAGGGTTAATTAACCGCCGCTCGATTGGACCTGAGGTTAATCTGTGTGCTGAACTGACACATTGCCGTTCATCACTCTCATCTCTCCTCCTCCTGTCCTCCTCCGTCCAGAGAAAGACGGGTCAATTAGTTCATGTCGTCTTACACAGATGGCCCTCAGTCCCGGAGGCGGCGGCTAATTGACTGAAATAAGCAGAAACGCCCCCTTATAAAAAACATTCAACATGTTTAATCAAGGACTGGAGGCTGTGCAACACTGCCAAGATTAAACATAATTGCACGTGCCAATATAACAAAGGGGAATATTTTGTTTTAAATTCTACCCAAATTAATGTCTACTTTTATTCATGGTATTGACACCAATTTTACCCCTTTTTCAAGATTTAAGATAGGTCTTTTGTCTCTCCAGAATGTGTCTGTAAAGTTTCAGCTCATCACTTTTCAGATTATTTATTACCTTTCAAAATATTGGATTTCCTGCTCTGAACAGTATGTAGGTGTTTTTGTTGCCTGTGCCTTTAATGCTAGTTCGCCACGCCCACCATTATCACTTGCATGTCAGAGTGTGCCTCAGTCTCTGCCTCGGCTGCGTCAGATAAACAGCACAGTGACAGACATGAAAGAAGCAGATATCACGTAACGTTTGTGAGAAATACTACAGTAAGAACTTTCCCAATGATTATTTGATGTATTTGTTGTGGAGTTAATTCAAGCCTTTCTGCAACAATGAGTCACACACAATGTTGTTACAAAGTTCACAGCATGCGCGTTTAACTTTGCACTGTTTTTGCACGCAAATGTGACAGGACACACATTAATATCCACTGTTGTATGATTATCTGTTATGTTAATGTACAAAATAAACCTGATTTTATGTCCACAAACCAGGATTGAAGCATCTGCTTTTATAATTGTACTGACATGAGGCTGTGGCGATGAATTACATAGAGATTTAACCGTCTTTAACTTACTTTATTACAAACATGCACTGTTTTAAAACGTTTTAAAAATGTAAAACTCATTCTTGATCACATTTGATGATGATTGATGATCACAGAGAGCTGAACAGATCTTTTAATCCCGGTTGCTTTGCGCACGTCCTTACTTGTTTATATGATTATACGCATTACTACGAAGACATGTCAATCAAATTGGTGGGCGGGGAAACCGCATTCCTACGTTGCGTTACAGTGGGCCTCAAAATGGGAGGAAGGGACACTGTACGTACACACAGTTCTGTCCAAACAGCTTCCAACAGATGATTTTCATCATAGGTGCGCTTTGATGTCAAATTTAGCATCCATTTTAAGTCACAGAATAAAACTTTTCATATTCAATTAAATTCAATTCACCTTTATTTGTATAGCGCTTTTACAATGTGGATTGTGTCAAAGCAGCTTCACATAGAAGGTCATAGTAAATTGAAAATGTCAGTTTAGTTATTAGCTAGTAAATTATTAGCTAGTATATAGCTGAGTTCAGTTCAGTTCAGTGTTGTTTAATATTCACTACTTAGAGTCCAAACACTGAAGAGTAATCCATCGATGCGCAGCTCTAGCTGCAGTCTAGTCGCTGGAGGCTGGAGAACTCGAGGCTCGTTTGTCCTTGGAGGGTCACGGGAATCCGTCTCTTGCTTGCTACTCCGCCAAGCAGCTGCTCAGGATACAGCCTGGTCCAGGGTTAAGGAGCCTTGGGATCGTCTCGTCACGGGTCTTGGATCGCATCCGTGGCGCTGCATAGTCTCTGGGGGCCTCGGGAAGAGTATCCCCAGTTGGAATAGAGAACAAAGAAAATAATTAGCGTAGCTGCAGTTCATAGTGTATATAAAGGGGATGCGTGGAGCACATTCGTGCATCATACCGCTAAGTGATGTATTGAGTGTATGCTTTACTAAAAAGATAGGTCTTTAATCTAGTTTTGAACTGTGAGAGTGAGTCTGAGCCTCGGACATTGTCAGGAAGGCTATTCCAGAGTTTAGGAGCCATAAATGAGAAGGCTCGACCCCCTTTATTTGATTTTGCTATTCTGGGTACTACTAGAAGCCCTGAGTTTTGAGATCTTAGAGAGCGGGTTGGATTGTAGCGAGACAGAAGGTTGGTTAGATAAACAGGAGCTAGATTATTTAATGCTTTATATGTAAGAAGTAATATTTTGAACTCAATACGAAACTTAACAGGCAGCCAGTGTAATGAGGATAAAATTGGGGTGATATGATCATATTTTCTAGACCTGGTAAGAACTCTGGCGGCTGCATTTTGTACTAGCTGAAGTTTGTTAATAGAGGAGGCTGGGCAACCAGCGAGCAGAGCATTACAGTAATCCAGCCTGGAAGTCATAAAAGCATGAACTAACTTTTCTGCATCTGAGATGGATAGCATACTTCGTAGCTTAGCAATATTTCTCAGATGAAAGAATGCAGTTTTTGTGATATGGGAGATATGGCTTTCAATGTTAAATTGCTGTCTAATATGACACCCAGATCTTTAACAGTAGAGCTAATGCTAACTCTGCATCCCTCTAGTTGCAGGTCGAGTTGTGCGATCTGCTGTGTACAGGATTTAGGTCCTATAAGTAATAGTTCAGTTTTGTCTGAGTTTAAGAGAAGGAAGTTGTTGTCATATCACAATCCAGGATTTATATTTATATACATGTGACTGTGAATTCACTAAAAAGAGGTAGAATTACAAGATATAAATAAAAAAATAGAATAGCCAGAATGGGAGGAAATCAATACGTAAACTCAATTGTGACAAAAGTTGCAATTCTGAGAACTCAAAGTTATTTTTATTACAGTCTACAAAATTTTCATATACAAAATAGCTTGCAACAAGCTTAGTTCTTACTCCAAAATGTCTTTCTTATTCAGATTTAATCCACTTGGAACATAGTGACTGTTTCACAATGGAATCATGCAATGTTTTTAAACAAATCAATTGAATCAGTGATTCAGCGACTCACGAAGAGGACCGCTCGTTTATCTCCTGTATAAAGTAATGTTTTTAAACAAATCAATTTAATGATTCAACAACTTATTTATGATGATAGCTATTCATTTATCCCCTGTTTGAAGCAATGTTTTTCTACAAATCAGTTTTTCTAAAAAACGTTTTTTTTTTAATTTCATCTCGATTCAATCGATTCAGTGATTTCACTTCTGAAGACATCCACTCATCCAGCTCCTGTATGAAGCAATGGTTTTTGACAAATCAATTGAATCAGTGATTTAGCAACTCAATTATGAAGACAACTATTAGTTAAGCTTCTGTATGAAGTGATGTTTTTCAACAAATCAGTTGAGTCAATAATTCACCGGCTTACTTATGAAGACATCCATTCATCTAGCTCATGTATGAAGCAAAGGTTTTTTAACATATCAATTGAATCAATTCAGTGATTCACTTATGAAGACATCCACTCATCTAGCTCCTGTATGAAGCAATGTTTTTCCAACAAATTGATTGAATTATTGATTCAGAAACTCACTTATGAAGACAACTATTAGTTAAGCTATTAGTTAACTAATAGATGAAGCAATGTTTTTGAACAAATTAGTTGAATCAATTAATCAGCATCTCAATTATGACGACAGCCAATGGTTTATCTCCTGTAGCGATGTTTTTGAACAAATCAGTGGAGTAAATGATGCATATCTCACTCATAAAGATGGTTAAATAACCACATATATTGTACGCAGACTGTTCTATAGTGAATGACAGACAGTAACTGAAATGACACAAATGTTCAGAAGTACTTTATATCCATTTACATTTAAACTAAATCAAACACACCCTACACTAACCACAAACACCTAAATGCAAATGACATGCAAATTGTTTAAATATTTAATTCATTTCACTGAACATGTAAAATGCTGAAATGCTAAGCTTCAAGGAGATTAATGCATATGTGTGCATGCATATGAGTGAACCTGCGTATTTGTGTGTGTCATGAGAGATTACATCCCTCATTTATCAGAGCGCTTCACCTTGTGGCAGAAGGTTGTAATCCAGAGAGGAACCATCCACTTGGTATAATTACAGCCATTAAAGGTGCTGCCGTCCTGGGAGACGTCACCTCGTTCTACATCGCTGTACGTCGCAATAAAAACCTTTGTATCACCAAAACATGCAGCAAAGATTTAAGTAATACACCTTTAAGTGAACGCTTCTGAAATGAGCTGTTTTTATTTATAGTTTGAAGAATTTGTACAAGTTTCTTTCATTATAAAGAACTTTCTGAGGAATAAAAAGCATAGAGATTAACAGAGATTGTGGCTCAGTGGTTAGCACTGTCATCTCACAGCAAGAAGGTCACTGGTTCGAGTCCCGTCTGGGCCAGTTGACATTTCTTTTCAAAATTAGGTCCAACAAACATTCACACAACAATTCATCACCTTGGAATTATAATGTTCTATCTGTGTTCTAGGCGTCACAGTGGCACAGTGTGTAGCAAGATTGCCTCACAGCAAGAAGGTCGCTGGTTCAAGCCTCGACTGCGTCAGGTGGCATTTCTGTGTGGATTTCAAGCATCTGTAAAACTGCATTTTGTCATCTTAAAAATGTTGCCAAACTTCGACATATGCTATCAATGTCTGATGCGGAAAAGCTCATTCATGCTTTCATGACGTCTAAATTAGATTATTGTAATGCATTACTAGGCGGCTGCCCTGTTGGCCTAATTAACAAACTTTAGCTAGTTCAAAATGCAGCTGCTAGAGTGCTTTCTAGAACAAAGAAATATGATCATATTACTCCAGTTCTTTCAGCATTGCATTGGCTCCCTATTAAATATCGTATAAATTTTAAAATTTTACTGACTACCTACAAAGCCCTGAACGGCTTAGCTCTCCAGTATCTGACGGAGCTCCTGGTGTATTATAGCCCATTACGTCCTCTATGCTCAATTAATTCTGGACAATTGATTATTCCCAGAATATCAAAATCAACTGTAGGTGGTAGATCTTTCTCTTATCTGCACTTAAACTCTGGAACAGCCTTCCTAGCACAGTTCTGGAAGCAGACACACTCTGTCAGTTTAAAACTAGATTAAAACACATCTCACATACACATAAAACACAAATGCTGTTGGAATCCAAATCCTCTAAAGGAATGTTAGTCTGCATTATTTAGGGCAACCGGAGCCGGGAACACTTCCAAAAAGACATTATAATTTGAATGGCATCTGCGCTTATGTTAGTGTTTTTTATTATTCCTGAGGTTTCCATAATCCTGGACCAGGCCGTATCCTGAGCAGCTGCTGTGGTGGTCATGGAGGAGTGAAGAGCATGAGACCGATCCCTGTAAGACCTCAGTGACAGATGAGTCCTCGCATTGTTCCTGAAGGACCAGCCTGTTCACCAGCTGGTGACCCCACCTGCGGTTTCTCCACGATGGACATCCAGGGTTCTTCAGCCTCCGGCGCCTAGACTGCAGCTCTGCACAAGACGTCTGGCCATAGGAGAAATGGTCGTGCCCAACTGAGCCTGGTTTCTCTCGAGGTTTTTTAATTCTTCACTTTTTCCTTTTTCCTCGCCGCTGTCGCCTCTGGCTTGCATGGTTCGGGACTTGTAGAGCTGCGCATCGATGGATTAATCTTCAGTGTTTGGACTCTCAGCAGTGAATATTAAACCACACTGAACTGAGCTAAACCAAACTTCAACACTGAAAACTGGACTGACACTGTTTCACTTTTTTATAATGCATGTGAAGCTGCTTTGACACAATCTACATTGTAAAAGCGCTATACAAATAAAGAAGAATTGAATTGAATTCTGCATGTTCCCCCACAAGTCCAAAGACGTGGTGAATTGGGTAAGCTAAATCATCTGTAGTGTATGTGTGTGAATGAGTGTGTATGGATGTTTCCCAGTGATAGTTTGCAGCTGGAAGGGTATCCGCTGTGTTAAACATGAGTTGACGGTCATTCCGCTGTGGGGACGTCAGGTTAGTAAAGGGACTATATTAATATAATAAAGCCGAAAATAAAATAAACGAATAAATATATATATACAGTATATATGTTAAATGTGGGTGGTAAACAGAATTTGAAGTGAAGACAGCCTTTTAAGGAACACTGAAACTGATTTTCAATTATAATTAAAACAACTCTTGCTGTATTTGACTTCTGTTCTCCCTCATCCTCAACGTCAAACATTTAAAAATCCTTTTCAGGTGCATTTTGCTTTTGTGCTCGGCAGAGGTTATAAACACACACACACAAACTCACACACACCCCTCCCTCTCAGAGCATCTTTACCGTAAGCCTGTTTAATTTTCCTGAAATAGGCAGCTGACAGCCGCTTCATATTGATGGAGTGCGAAGACAAATGCAAAGATGGAGTGACACGCCGTTATCTGTCCCCTCATCCGCTCATCTCATTGCATACACAAACACACACATTCATCCGGCTACTTTTTACTATCACTTATCATGATTACAGTGAGAAAGCGGTAACCATTTGCGTTAAACGCTTTGCTGAAACAACTGTTGATAAGAGAGATATTAGTTGATATCAATATCAATGGTCAAAATTAACAAACAAGCGAGTATTATATCATTCACCTCATATCAAGATTATGAAAGACTCTTTGTGGTAATCATTCATTAATTTTCCTTCGACTTAGTGCCTTATTTATCAGGGGTCGCCACAGCAGAATGAACCACCAACTATTCTGGCATATGTTTTACGTAGCGGATGCCCTTCCAGCTGCAAACCATCACAGGGAAACATCCATACGCACTCATTCACACACATACACTACAGAAAATTTAGCTTACCCAATTCACCTGTAGGCGCCACGGTGGCCAAGTGGTTAGCACGTTTGCCTCACAGCAAGAAGGTCGCTGGTTCGATCCCCGGCTGGGCCAGTTGGCATTTCTGTGTGGAGTTTGCATGTTCTCCCCGTGGTTGCGTGGGTTTCCTCCGGGTGCTCCGGTTTCCCCCACAGTCCAAAGACATGCGGTACAGGTGAATTGGGTAAGCTAAATTGTCCATAGTGTATGTGTGTGAATGAGAATGTATGGATGTGTTTCCCAGGGATGGGTTGTGGCTGGAAGGGCATCCGCTGTGTAAAACAAATGCTGGATAAGTTGGCGGTTAATTCCGCTGTGGTGACCCCGGATTAATAGAGGGACTAAGCCGAAAAGAAAATGAATGAATGAATGAATGAATTCACCTGTACCGCGTGTCTTTGGGTATATGGGGGAAACCGGAGCTACCCATTGCGCCGCTGTGACGCCCATATATATAAATATATATAAACACAAATTACGACTACATAAAAATTGTAAAAAAACTTTTTTATGATCTTAAATGTACTTTAAAATATAGGGTATATCATATCATATCATATTTTATGTAATAAATATTCGATTATGTTATAAATGTGAATTATATAAATAATTACAAAATATATATAATTGTTCTCATTTATAATTTAAAAATATGTTTTATATATATATTTTTTCATGTATTTTATTTTTATATATATTTTATATTTATGTTTTTTATTTTTTTTATATACATATTTTACATTTATGTATTTTACTTTTTGTTATATTTTATATTTATGTATTTTACTTTTTGTTATATTTTCTATTTATATCTTTTTTTCTTATATTTTATATTTATGTCTTTTTTTGTTATGTTTTATATTTGTCTATTTTATTTTTTGTTGTATATACAATTTTTTATTTTTTTCTAGGTATTAGTTTGTTTATTTATTTATTTAACAGATTTCAGTTCAGTAAACAGCAATAATTATAATAATGTTAATAATAACATTATAATATAATAACATATTATATATTACAATAATAATAATAATAATAATAATAATAATAATAATAATAACAATAATAATAATAATAGCTGTATTTATAATATTTGTTTAGAATTCATCCAAAACATTTAACAGATTATTCATTGTAATATTTAAATTATAGGTTAAATTATAAATTATTATAATAAGACTATATATATATCAACAAAAATAATAAGACTATATACATTATATATATTTTTTTGATTTTATCAAACATATTTCTCAGATTGCTGACTGTATAATATTTTAAACATTGGTTAAAATACACATTTTAAATTATATAAACACAATTTACATTTAATAATACATATTCTTATCATCGATTGGTTTAGAAAATTAGCCTCATCATCCTTTATTTGTGTCCATACATAATTGTCTATTGCAAGAAATTACAATACAAAGAATGGATGTGAGCACACACAAATACACACACTTTTCTTGGATGAGATAGATTGATTGCCTGCAAAGCAGTCTCATGCAGATGGCATCTCTCCTTTTGACATGATAATGGCTCTAAATTGATGAAGAGATCTCTCTCATTCTGGAGCCGCTCGCTGACAGGCCTTAACCAAACACTTCAACCTGCTCCAACCAGCCATCAATCACCCGCAGACCCTCCCTCCTCGTGTCCAAACACTTGTCCATTTTAATCAGCTAATTCTCTCCTTCACGTCACCCTGTTCACCGATACAACACTGTGTTTCGCCCATCTTCCCTCGCACTTAATCTGCTTTAATGAAGTCCTGATCTGCCAATTAGACACAATCACAGCGCAGAGCAGAAGATAAATATAACCATCACACCGGTCAAGCTGCTGTAAAGGGAAACAAAAACAGATACAGTACGCATTCAAGGACAGTTCAAGGACTTCAAGCTGATTTCTAGATTTGGTGTCAAGGTTGCAAGATTTGTATTGTAGGAGGTGACTTTATTATCAATGAATCAATGAATCTCCTAATGAAATGTTGGAAACCAATTGAACACCATATTTGGAACAAGCCCTAACCCTAAGTGTTAAACCAGGTCATATGCAATGCCTTAAAGGGATAGTTCACCCAAAAATGAATATTTATTCATTCATTCATTTTCTTTTCGGCTTAGTGGAATAAACCGACAACTTATCCAGCATTTGTTTTACGCAGCGGATGCCCTTCCAGCCGCAACCCATTTCTGGGAAACATCCGTACATTCTCATTCACACACATACAGTACGGACAATTTAGCTTACCCAAATCACTTGTACCGCATATCTTTGGACTGTGAGGGAAACCGGAGCACCCGAAGCAAACCCATATGAACACGAGGAGAACATGCAAACTCCACACAGAAATGCCAACTGACCCAGCCGAGGCTCGAACCAGCGACCTTCTTGCTGTGAGGCAACAGCACTACCTACTGCGCCACCGTGTCACCTAAAATGAACATTTACTCACTCTTAAATTGTTCCAAACCTTTATGAGTTTCTTTCCTCTGTTGAACACAACAGAATTTATTTTGAAGACAGCTGAAAACCTGTAACCATTCACTTCCATTGAAGAAAACAAATAATACTATTGACCGTATTCTCCCCGTGTGAGTGGGCGCAGCCATTTGAATCTTTTTGGCTCGAGACTTCCGGTCTCATTCACTTCCATTCATTTTTAGACATTAAACGCAGCTTGTTATGCTGCTTGATGTTGCAAACTGATATTTTCTTATAATGCTATTCTACTTTGTCTGTATAGTCATGCAAACACTTGTTTGTAGAGTGAGTAGTTTGACTGTTTATAATTTCTAGCCATTTCTCCCGTTGGCGACTGAATCAGAAGTTCAAAAGGAAAAAAATCCACAGTTTTTCTAGTGCTTCCAAACTTTTATTAGATTACATTAGATTCAACTTTATTGTCAGTACTGTACACATGTACAAGTACACTTAAAATTAAGGCAACACACGTTTTGAGTTTTTCAGACATTTTTGAGTTTTCTCAACTTAAATCGAGTGAAGTAATTGGGTTGAAAGTTGAGTCAACTAAAATATGTCCCAGTTTGTTGCCTTAAAATTTTAAGTTGAGTCAAGTTTGTTTTTGTTTTTTGTTTTTTACAGTGTAAAATACGGTGTCTGAGAGAGGTTAACGCGCTGCAATTTAAGAAAGCACATGCAATAACAATTAAGAATTGAAAATTGGCAGATTAAGAAACGATCTTCATCAATTTGACAGCACACCTGTTACAAATTCTCACAACA
>CAIGQQ010038154.1:6349518-6368165 GCA_903798035.1 Danio albolineatus
TATATATACACAGTGCTCAGCAGCATAAATGAGTACACTTCATTTTTGAAAATATCAATTTCTTAGTGAATATTGCCAATATATTTGAACAAAACAAGTCATAGTTTTTGGTACAAGATACTGAGGTGTTTTTGCAAATACATTGCGGTATCATGCAAATACAAATATTTATGAATTTCAGAATGTGTCCTGTTTGTTTATTTATGCATTTATTTATCTTTAATTTTCTGAGTTAAGCATATTGATTCTCATGCTTATTTTTATTTATACATTTCGTTTTTTAGAAGATAACTAATAAATGAATAAATTAATGAATTTATGAGTTTATTCCACTGAATATTTTGTCATATTTTCTTAAGTGTTATTTAAAATAGACATATTGTTTATTTTAAGTTTTGAATACACTTTCAATGTACGTAAAGTCACTTTTATAAATTAAATGTAACACATAACAAAACAAAAAGTTATTAAACAGGTAAATTAAAATAATATGTTGGTTATGGAACATCTTTAGAAAATAATGCATTTAAATTCAAGGTAAATATTGTACAAACAAAAATGCATTTATAAAATTTAAACTACATTTTATATGTTTTTGTTCTTTTTCTTGATTTTATCTTCTAATGTTCTGTTGATTTAAACTCTATACTTTATGTATTTTATATACTTTGTATACTGTACATCATGTACTGTGTTGTGCAGTTGTTATTTATGTGTTTTTTTTTTTTTACTTATGCTTAGTTCAAAATACTTAAATCTAAAATAGACCTATTTTGTTCATCACTTTAAATTTAATGTTGTGGAATTAAATAATAGTTTGTATTATTCTTTCTAACATTTTATCATGTAAACATGTTTATTTTAAATATTTGTTCCAATTAGGCCCATCAAATGTATCTTTTATATATTAAGATTAAATCATAATGTCAGTCTCTTTTGAACTTCTAATGCTCTGCTGATCTCAAGAGGGCGCGAGGAGGACAAAGCGAGGAGCTTCTGAAGACATTGGGAGTTTATGTTGTGAAAATGCAAGGTGTGCGAGAGGCGCCATCTTATGGTGTATTTGCAGAGGTAAATGACAACTTTTAACTGATGTCTCCCCGTTACCATTGTTTCATTCAATTGTATTGAACACGTATCATAACTTCCTATCTTTTATGTTTCGATAGCCTACTGCAACTGTGTTTCTAATAAAGTCTAGAAACTGTGTTTCTAATAATGTTAAATATATATAATATTTTTAAATATGTGAAAATTAATAAGAGCAGTTGGTCATTTCTCTGGGATTTTACAGGATGTATTAAGTGTGGTTTGATTAAAATTAGGCCTAATAGCCATTTAATAATAATTATTTTATTAGCCTATAAGTGCTGAAAGCATTTCTTTAAAAATACAGAAAATTATAGCGTCGAAATATTCGGTTATTATATTAATTATCGAAGAAGGTCGCTGGTTCGAGCCTCGGCTGGGTCAGTTCTGTGTGAAGTTTGCATGTTCTCCCAGGTGAATTGGGTAAGCTGAATTGTCCGTAGTGTGAATGAGTGTGTATGGATGTTTCCCAGTGATGGGTTGCAGCTGGAAATCCGCTGCGTAAAACATATGCTGGATAAATTGGCGGCTTCCGTTGTGGCGACCTAAAGATTAATAAAGGGACAAGTCGAACAACAAATTTTACTCTATATATAGACGTAAGTATGTGACTATGTGTGTATAGACGTAACTAGAAGTCGTAAATACAGATAATCAGTTTGTAAGTGATTTCTTAATCATTTCCATAGCTGGTCACTTACGATGACAAAACTGACTTTTAAGCAAGTTTCGTGGGAGTGGGAGTGGCGTTTAATTTAAAACTACAATTCCCATCATGCATCTACGCGGATAAAACTATTGCATCCACGTGTTTTGATTAACACCGCGCGCTTCACGAGACACTCCAGCACAAATCTCCGATTTCCTCTGCCTTCTCTGCAGCATGGCATCTGAAATAGGTAATATTGTTGCTTTTTTTAAGTTTTCTGCAAGTTTTGCTTATGAATGTAGTGTGTGGTGTTTGTTTTGTGGGGTGATGTAGCACTATGACATGTTGCCTCGTCACAGGCTTTACTAACATTACATAAAACTGCATAGAAAAGAGTTTGTGTTTGATTCTTATTCACGAACTGATCCTGATGTCCCCCTATTCATTTGATAGACAAACGTACCATGGTAATACCGTACCATAACGTATCATTGGCTTACACATAATGCACTATAGTTTCAAAGTTTTATAGTATTGTTTATTTTTGTACATACTATGGCATACCACCAAATAAATAGTTTTCGCTACAAGATACTAATGTAAATACAGATATTTCTGAATATAGGAATGTGTCCTGTTTGTTTATTTATGCATTTATTTAATCTTATTGTTCTGAGGTAAGCAAATTGACTCTCATACTAATTTTGGTAACACTTTATTTCGATGGTCCATTTGAGTATTAGTAGACTGTCTACTTAATATCTGTTGATGCAGACATTCAACAGACATTTAACTGACTATAAGAAACTTTGCAAGTACATGTCAACTTACACTAACTCTACCCCTAACCCCAACCCAACAGTCTACTTATAATCTAATGAGAATTAATTGCAATGTAATTTAAATTCAACAAACGGACCATCAAATTAAATTGTGGCTCTAATTTTATTTAAACATTACATTTTCTGAGGACACCTAATAAATGAATGAATTGGAGTTTATTCCAATTATATTTTGTCATATTTTCTTAAGTGTTGTTTAAAATGGACACATTATTTAATTTTAAGATTTTAATACACTTTCTATGTATGTAAAGTCACTTTTAGAAATTAAATTTACCACATATACCAAAAATATGACGTCTTTATTTTGACCTAGGCCTTTATATCAGCACAGTGGCTTTGCCGTTTGAATCCATCGCTGTTTAATTATTAAAATATCATTAAATTACTATAGTATTGTAGCGTAATCCCCATCATTGTTTTACTTCCTGAAAAAAAATATGGATGTGATTTGTCATCACATGCCATTTGAACTGCTCTCCATATTGCTGCAGTTGTTGAAATGTCACATGCTTTGTCTTGAGCTTACACGGTTTCTGATTGACTAATTGATTTGACGCATTGATTTTTCTCTTTCAGCATTGCTGAGTGTTTCGGATAAGACTGGACTGGTGGAGTTCGCCAGGCGTCTGGTGTCAGTGGGTTTGTCATTAGTGGCATCAGGAGGAACCGCCAAAACACTCAGAGATGCTGGACTCACAGTCAGGTCACGCATCTCTTACTACTGCATGTCATTCAAATGTGTTCAAAGTGCTGTGGTTTGTTGAATCCTGATGAAAGACTAAATGCTAAAATGCAGTATGTCCAAAAATGAAAATTGTCTTCTAATTTTTTTTAGATATGAGCAATTCCATGTAAATGTTATCCTAGTGTACTTTAAAAGTACTCAAACATGTCTCTCAGTGTTTTCAGACTATTATATTTAATTTACCAAAGTCACACAAGTGGCAATTTCACATACGTCACATCCATAATGAAGCTTTTTTTCCGCATAAATACAAAAATCTTAAAATCTTAAAAATTCAGATCTTAAAATGTCTTAAATTTCGTCGGCGCCAATAGCCTAGTGGTTAGTGCGTTGACACATAGCACCGAGGTGCTCGCGGTGACCCGAGTTCGATTCCTGGCTCGAGGTCCTTTGCCGATCCTTCCTCTATCTCTGCTCCCCACACTTTCCTGTCTGTCAATCTCCACTGTCCTATCAATAAAGGTGAAAACCCCTAAAAAAATAATTATTTTAAAAAAAGTCCTAAATTTCCATGAACTAATTTTAGGTTGAAAAAAGTCTTTAATTCACTGAAATATTGTGTTGTGGATCTTAAGTAATTTTAAACAGGTACCCACTACTACCCAACTAGACCAACATTCATCCTATCAGCAAAAATACTTTTGTTAAATCCTATTATTTTTTTACATTTTTATTAATGTCTTTACCAATAGAGTTTAATTGTTTCCTCAAAATAAGATTTGTTTAAACCTGATAAAGACAATTAAAAGTTCTAAAATCTAAAAAAAAGTCTTAAATTTAACTTTGAAATCTGCAGAAATCCTGTGGGAAATGAAGTATAAATGAAGAAAATCAACTTTCAGTTCAGCAGTTTCTTATTCCCCCAATATTTGTGTAATTTATTTATTTATTGATTTGCTGACACTACTTATTGATATATTTATTTATGCAGGAATTTTTATATATTCAGGGGGATTCAAAAAGAATACCACAACTTTCAGGTTGATGTCACTCGAGTGTCTGGAGGTCTCATACTGTATTGAACATCTATGAACTGGTTTTCTACTGAAAAAAATCTAAACTTTAAGTACTCTTCACTAGGCATGGGCCGCTATAAGATTCTGACGGTATGATAACCTTGGATAAAAATATCACAGTATCACGGTATTGTTTTTACTGCTCTAAAATATATTATTTTTTGCGTCTGAGTAAAAAACAACAACCTTTTCCCCTTTGAACACAATATATTTTATTTTGAGAAACATTTAAAATATATTGGGAAAGTAAACATGTCAGGCTAATTAATTCAAGCGAATCATTGACTTCTGCTGTCTTTATTTGTTTCAAAAACACAGATGTCTTTACAATTTACAACAGCATCTTTGGAGATCTTTTCTGCTGGAGACACTGTTGTCCTAAAAAAACTACAAAAAATGTCAAATAAAAATCTGACAGATACCTTAGGAATGGTATAGCAGAAAAGTTTAGCGGTTTTAAAACCTTGCCCTTTCCGTGGTATACCTTGAAAATGGTTATCGTCCCATTCCTACTCTTCACGTTGATTAATTACCCAAGATTTCATCAAGGTACTTTGATTAAATACAGATTTTCAAAGTTGTGCCATTCTTTTTGAATCAGCCTGTACATTTTTGTGTTATAATTTTTATTTTTATATTTGTATTTATTATTTATTTGTTTTATTTATGCAGAAATTTGTTTATTAATTAATTAATTTATTTATTTATTTGTGTATTTATTTGTGTATTGTTTTTGCAGGCTTCATATTTTTTAACTGCAACATCCCAAAATGCGTGATTGGAAACATAGCTGTTGTTGTTAAAAGTTCACTTGTATAATATTATGAACTTATAAGTTTACGATTACTATTTCTTTTCAGATGTTTCACATTTATTTAATTTTAATAATTAATTTTTATTTAATTTTATTTTTAATGTAACCAAAATATGAGTTAATATTGTTAACTAGTATTGCCATTTAGTATAAGTGTTTTCTATTTCATTATATGTTATGGTAGTATTCCTGTGTCACAAAGCTGAATTTCAGCATCGTTACTCCAGTCTGTCATCATTGATTTTTATTAGATGTATGATTTCTGCTTCAGGGATGTATCTGAGCTCACCGGATTCCCTGAGATGCTCGGAGGCAGAGTTAAAACCCTTCATCCGGCTGTCCACGGTGGCATTTTGGCCAGACAAACTCCATCCGATAAGGCTGATATGGAAAAACTAGGGTTTAGTCTTGTCAGGTAATGCTTTATGCTTTGGTTTCTAAATTGAGGTCATGTTATTTCATGAGTGATTGTCTTGTGACAGGATGTAATCAGTTTTCGTGGCGCTAACATGCTCTCAATTGGTTTTTTGTCAGAAGTACTGACTCTACATTGGTAATCTAATCACTGATAATTAAAATAGTGCTGCTGTGCTGTGACCAAATCTTCTTTGATCTCACTTTCTCAGCCAATCAGAGTGAAGTTTGGTTTGGTGATAGTCACATGAGCACTGTAGGGGTGATTTATGTTGTAGTGAAAAACTTGTAGTGTATGTACTTGTTATTCGAAGCCAATTAGTGATTTTAATGTTGTGTAAGTAGATGGTACTGAAGTATTTTATGTTTCTGTTCGTCTAGAGTGGCTGTGTGCAACCTTTACCCGTTTGTGAAGACCGTTTCGTCCCCTTGTGTGACTGTGGACGACGCTGTTGAGCAGATTGACATCGGTCTGTATGCTGTTAAAGCTCCATACGATTTTGAATAATGTTTCAGTCCCACTTTATATTAGGTGGCCTTAACTACTACCTACATGCGTCAACATATAAATCCAGTGTGTTTTCTGAGTTCATAATGTATTGCAGAACACTTCTGGTGCTTTTGAGATGGGATACGAGTGTGGTTAGGGACAGGTTTGGTGGTATGGGTAGGTTTAAGGGTGGGTTAAGGTGTACCAGATGGTCAACATTGTAAATATAAAATGTAATTACACAATTATTTACAGATGTAATGACATGCAGGTATTTAATCAATCATAAGTACAATGTAAAAATGTGTAGACAATAAGTATGTTGTAAGTACATGTTTAGAACATATTAGTTAAGGCCACCTAATGTAAAGTGGGACCAATGGTTCAGAAATGACGTGTAATTTAATATTTATATTAATGTTTAAGAGATTTGAGTAATGAAATTCAGTAGAGTGAAACTTTTAAAAATATCTCTTTTTATTACACTTTGTTTTAATGTCTTTGTTATGGTGTAATTGTACGTTAGGTGTAATCCAAGTAATTATGCAATTAAGACTATTTAGGGTTAGAATCAGAGGTTGGTTTAAGGTTATTATGTAATTATTTACATTTTCCTGTTATTACTACTATATTAAGTGCAGAAAATGTGTAGCAAAGGCGTTGCGCAATAAAGCAAATTGATATTTTTCCTCAATCAAGACAAATCCAAGAGAAGTCTAAAGTTAAATACTGAAATGTTTATTTTGTATTTGTGTGGAATGTGATTTTTATAGGTTTTTAGATATTATTCTGTGTTTTACTGCATGTTTCAATTGTAGTTCATCCAATTTATATGTCCACATGGTAAAAATGTAGTGAAGTAAGCTGTGGTGGAAGCACTTCCTTACTTTTTTGTTTGTTGGTGTTGACCCTTCTACTGAAATTTTGTCTTTATTTTGATGCCTGAAAGCTTCTAACATTTATTTGAACGTTTTATTGTGAATTAATGCCACCAAACTTCAAAACATCACTTTGGATTGGCCACATTTATCTTTGTTTTGCAGTTCAGCCTGTGTGTTATTTTGTATATAGACTTCAAATTTGAAGACACTTTCAGATATTTACCTTGAGTATTAATACACAAACTCAATTAGATGCTGCTGTGATGCTTTGAAGTTTCAGGTCCTGCATTTTATATAATATTTAATAATACATTTTAAGCTCAATTCAGGGTTCATACGCTCATGAAAAACCTGGAAAAGTCATGGAACTGACATGGCATTTTCCAGGCCTGGAAAAGTTTTGTAGAAACTGAAAAACCCACAAAGTTTTGGAAAAGTCATTGAAATTAGTTGAGCAAATATCTGTATACTTAAATATAGGTTAGTTGTCTTTACTTCTTTTCTGTCCATGGCTAAACGCATGCTCTCACATTATTAGTGCTGTTTGAACATTATCCAAGTCAATTTTACACAGATATAAAGATTAATTTAAACTAAATGTTGCATGTTTTATGATGTGCTATAAAAACTTTGAAGATGCATTGTTTTTCTTATTATTTACCATGTACTCATTACATGAATCATTAGGTCATGAAAATTTACTTGAAAGTCCTGAAAAAGTCATGGAAAAGTCATTTGAATTTTGTAGTTAAATTTTGTAATGTATGAACCCTGTCAATTTTTTATTTTATTTATTTATTTTTTATTTTTTTATGCGATAACACTAAAAAAAAATAAAAATAAATGTCATTTGTTTCTAAACAGCATCATTTTCATGGAAAACAGATTTGGTTTTAAATCTAAATAAATCTGAATTTAAACATCAGTCTTGATGACCTTTGTGAAGTTTTCCTTTTTTTTTCACCATTAATCCCACAATCATCTTTAGGTGGCGTCACTCTTCTTCGAGCGGCAGCTAAGAATCACGCTAGAGTCACAGTCATCTGCGATCCATCCGACTACGATGTTGTGGCCAAGGAAATGGAGACCTCTGAAATCCACGACACCAAAATGGAAACCCGCAAAACTCTGGCGCTCAAGGTAATCATCTGATGATTGTGATAAAAGCCACTACCTTTGTGCACATATTTTAAAATGAACACAATACTAACTTTTATTTCAAACCTATTTACCATGAAGTCCATATGAACAGGAAGCTGCTACTGTTATTTTTTTCATATTGTGACAGTTCTTAGAGAAACTGATTATTAAATGACACAACAGTGGGCGTGGCTTGTTTGACTGAGCTGATTGGATGTACTAAAGTAGGCATTTCATTCAGAAAGATTGGGAAAAGGGTTTGGGCAGTAATTACAACCTAACAGACTCCTCCTCCTCACCATTTCTGTGTGTTGTCAAAACTGACAGCTGAAGGGGTGTGGTTAAGTATGTTGGCCACGCCCAATACCTCATACTGAAGTAATCTGAGAATTTAACTGAACTGAATTTTCAGATTTTAATTGAAGATTACAAGGGCAAACAGTTAGTTTCGTTTCTTAATGACATGCACGGATGAATTGTTCACCACATCACTTGCAATGTGAGCTAACAAAAATGATTTGGTAAGTTTTGATTTCATTTGTACTTTAAATCTAAGAGACATTCAGAGAGAGTCTATTTAAGTGCATAGCCACGCATTAGCATATTCTGCATTACTGAGTTCTGAGTTTTGTGGTAAACCATGTTCAGACTTGCTCAGAGGTTTGCCGTTAGCATTGAGCAATAGGCTTATTCACATCTGCTTCATGCGTCTGAATGTGGTTTCATTCATTGATTTGCCTGTTTAGCTGTGTTGATAAACGCTTGAAACCAACAGTATGACTGAGATTTCTGCATGGATTTCTACTGTTGCAACAGCATGTCTCAAATATTTGCTGTAGATGAAGGCGGCTGCAGTCAAAGTTCAGGCTTTGGAGCATTGATTGATTGTTTGTTTGGGATCTAGAATATTTTGACGATAAAACATATATTTAATAGAATGTGTATTTTTAAGTGATGTTGGAGCGTTTTTATTATGGAAATACCAGTGTTTTAAGTGAAATGTTTAGGAAGGTACCTTCTGGAGCAATATTAGAATATTTATCCTCAAACTAAAAGATTGTATACGACTCTTTTCAGTGTTGCTATTTATATGTTTGTTTGTTTGGTTTTTTTTTGTACAATGTATGCTAAGAAACTGATATGATTGTATGTTACATATTAAGTATATGTTTTGCCATGAATATAGCCAATGCTGCTGATATGGCATTACTAACTAACTAACTAACTAACTAAGATAGATGGATGGATGGATGGATAGGGATCTCATAAGGAATGTATATGAACAAAATGTCTTTTGTATTTGAAAATGCACGTTTTGGGATTATATGGTCCGAAAGTGTTCTGGGTGGTTTTGATGTAGTGACTTATGGAGTGGTTTATATGGAGTGGTTGTTAGTTATGAAGTACATAGAAAAATAATACAGTGATTAAGTTCTCTAAATTAATGAGTGCATATATATAATATATATATAAACACTGCTGAAGTGCGATTTAGTGCATTTATGTGACGAGTATGTCTCCAACATTTAATAGATTTGCTAGGAATACTTATGAATTTGTCCAATAGACCTATACCGAGCGGCATTAGTGCATTCTGGAGTAAAGTGAAATGGCCATAAACTCCAGCAAGAGTCATTATCTATACATTTTAAAGCATTATCTAATTATGGAAACTGTGTTCATCTTAACTGAAAGCTACGCCGTGTTTGCTAGCCTCACGTATCACGCGCCTGTCAGTCAGCATGTTACCTTAAAGGGTTAAACAAATGACGCACAGCACTACTACGATTACAGAAAAGTTCCCGCTGTTATAATTCCCTTACCTTTTTAATACGTTTTAGTTCGGTTATAACCTGCTATTAAAAAAACAACAACGATTGAATGTTTTGGATAAGTAGTAATGTAGCAGTGGCGGGGTGAACTTTGGTGTGGTGCCCCACCATGGACGAATGAATGTAGCGGAAACCATGTATATATTTTTTTAATATTTTTATTTATTTATTTATTAGATTTTCAGTTTTGATTACTACTTAAGGACACTATTCAATGATTTTGTATTTGTAAATCCTCAGGCCTTCACACACACCGCTCAGTACGATGAGGCCATCTCTGATTACTTCAGACGTGAATACAGTCGAGGAGTTTCCCAGCTTCCCCTGCGTTACGGGATGAACCCACATCAAGCGCCAGCTCAGCTCTACACTACACGACCAGCACTTCCGCTCACAGGTAAATATGCCCACGCATGCTAACATCAGAGAGCTGTTCAACCATAAATGCGCTTTATTAATATGAATGTTTGTCTCTCAGTGCTGAATGGATCTCCAGGCTTCATTAATCTCTGTGATGCTCTGAACGCCTGGCAGCTGGTCAGAGAGTTAAAGAAGGCGCTCGGTTTGCCAGCCGCCACTTCATTTAAACACGTCAGTCCTGCAGGTAAGATCACAAACATGCTTCAAGGATCGGGGTTCATACGGTCATGAAAAACCAGGAAAAGTCATGGATTTTTGGCATGGCATTTTCCATGCCTAGAAAAGTTTTGGAAAACCCACAAAGTTTTGGAAAAGTCATAGAAATTAGAACAAATAACTGTATACTTTATATTATACTTATAATATAGGTTAGTTATCTTTACTTCTTTTTTGTTCATGGTTAAACATATGCTCTCATTATTAGTGCTGTGTGAACATTATCTAAATAAATATTACATAGATGTAAAGATTCATTTAAATGTTGCATGTTTTATGATATGCTGTAATAACTTTGAACATGCATGGTTTTTCTTATTATTTACTACGTATACGAAGACATTACATGAAACATTAGGTCATGAAAATTTGTTTATGTTCGCTATATTAGTTTAATTTTGCTTATTAATTTTCATCTCCCATTATTCAAAACCAGCCCAAATGAGTATCAACATTTATTAATATTATTATTATTATTATTATTACTATTATTACTATTATTATTATTATTATTATTATTAGTAGTAGTATTATTATTAGAAATCTTCATTCTCGCCATCATATGGGTTTACTTTCATCGGCTAGACACCGGCCTCACAGCTCCATTAATGTCGGTGCCATCACTTATTGATCAGCTATCAGTAAATGTAGCTTGTGTGGACGCTACTGCGCTACTTGACTAATAATATAGCTTTGCTACTGAAAAGCTATGTGATTTAGAAAGTAGCAACGCTACTGAGAAATGTAGTTAAGCTAGTAGCGTCACTACTTGTAGCGACGCTACTGCCCAATATTATTTAATTAGAAATCTGGGAATAAATGTGCATTAACAGAATTAATCCCGGCTAATAAATGTGCGTAAAATCAAGTTATGTTGTCACAGAATAAGAAAATGTTAAATTAATTTTTACCATAAGGTCTGAAAGCACGGTATCACTTTATTTTGATGGTCCCTTTAACGCATTTTGTTGAATTTAAGTTACATTGTATCTACATGCCAACTAGTTCTCATTAGATTATAAGTAAGCTGTTAGGGTTAGTGTAAGCTGACATGTACTTGCAAAGTTTCTTATAGTCAGTTAAATATCTGTTGAAGGAGAAATATCAGCAGATAAGTAGACCGTCTACTAATACTCAAATCAGAATTAATTGTCATGTAGTTGCAATGCAACTTTTAGTCAAAAAATGTACATTAGGGCCCATCAAAATAATGTCTTACCGATAGCACTTTATTCCAGGCTGATCTATTTGTTACATTTGTCAAAAATATTGAAAAATTTATCATATTTTAACAAAAAATTATCTTTTTTTGGATTGTCTGTGTGTCGGGTGCATAATAATGAATGCATTTAAAAAACTTTAGCAAAACAATAAAATGATGGTAATATGGAAGATATTGTCCTTAAAAATTTGGGTTCATTCAAACACTTAATTTTCATAGAATGTAGTTTTCCCTTCTTGAAGAGAAGCAGGATTATCCAGAGATGTTTACTAATAGTTCACTTCAGGATATCAGTTGCTCAGTTTGATGCTTTCCTAATGATTCTGGAGCCACACAAATCAGAAACCGTTTGGGTATCTGCTTGTGTGGTGCCTCTGAATTGTCAAAATATGCTCCAAATACTTGTTTTGGAAGACCCTAAAAAATAATTAGGTAACACTTTACAATAAGGTTCATTAGTTAATGCATTTACTAACATAAACTAATCATGAACAACACTTGTGCAGCATTTATTAATCAGAATTATACATTTACTAATACATGATTAACATTCAAGTCCATGCTTGTTAACATTAGTTAATGCACCGTGAGTTAACATCAACTAACAATGAATAACTGTATTTTCATTAACTAACATGAACAAACACTGTACTAAATGTATTGTTCATTGTTTGTTCATGTTAGTAAATGCATTAATTAACTAATGAACCTTATTGTAAAGCGTGATCAATAATTACTAATAATCATAATTTTTTGGACGGACAAACGTTTGGATTAAGTGTGTAAATGTGCTTCAAAAATGAATGCAACATCACCTTTTGTCATTGTGTGCAGGCGGCAAAGTTCATGTCTTGCTGAAAATAAGAAACTTGTGAAAAAAATGCTTTCAGGAGCTGCTGTCGGCGTCCCGTTGAGTGAAGACGAGGCTAAAGTGTGTATGGTGAATGACATGCTGCAGGATCTCACTCCTCTCGCCACTGCGTACGCCAGAGCCAGAGGTCAAACATCTCTCCACACTTCATTTTATGTGATTAGTAGTGTGACATATTAATCAACAGGCGTTACTCTGACAGTTTAGCATGTTTAAGCTTAAAAGAAATGATGGAAAAAGCTGGAAAATGTCTTGTAGGATCTGACAGAATGTCCTCCTTTGGAGACTTCATCGCTTTGTCCGATGTCTGTGATGTTCCCACTGCCAAGATCATCTCCAGAGAGGTCAGTTTTCCTTTAAGTCACAATAGCTATGTTTCCATCCAAAATGCAAATTAATGTGATGCGCAAAACTGGATTATCGTATAAAAGACGTGCGAATAAAGCAGAGTTTCCATCCAACGAGTCAAAGCGGACAAAATCATCACTTCCTGATTGACTGGTGCCAAATATCAACAGTAAAACCGTAATTTGCTGCAGTAGGAGAAGCTGCGTCAATCTTTTCTTCATTTAATAAATGACTTGTGTCTCAGAAGGCAATCCTGACACGCAGTGAACGCGTGGAGCACAGATGCTCTTGATTCTGGAGGTCATTAATAATATAATAACACAACTACTGAAACGGTAAGGCGTTTTAGAATGACCAAAACAACATTTCAGATGTTTTATGATGTGCTCAGCCTGCTGGTTTGTCCATTTACACACATTTTTATCATCACATGATCTCTTATAACAAAATCACATGACCTTTATTTAATGCGCATGCTGGAATTTATGCGGTAAAAGTGTTTCCATCGCAGTTTATGCACATTTTTTCTTATCGAATAAAAAGTTTCTCCTGCTCAGTTATGCACCAAATTTTTTTTTATGCGCATTTTCAAAATGTATGCGCATCACGACGTTTCCATCAACCTTTTTTTTTATGCGCATATCCAAAATGCGAATAAAAATAGCTGGATGGAAACGTAGCTACTGGAGAGTTCATAGCCTTACAAAGCAAGTGTCACTTAAATGAACAAATGGCTCTAACCTAAGGTAATGCCCTTGTACAGTTGAACACATACACTAAATGAATAAAGTATCAATTTTCAGTATTAATTGTTGATCTCCACTAGAGCTTAGGGCGTACTCACACAATGTACAGTTGCCTTGAACTGGACCAAAGCATGCTTGTCCCCCCTCCTGTCTCCCCCCGGCAGCCTACACTCACATTGCATTCGAGCCTGAGCGCGCTAACGTCATCGATGATGTGCTGTACAGTAAGCACTCTCGCTCAGCACAGTGGACATTTTTTTAGTTATATCGTTTTAGTGGTTTGATATGCAGTGACACACAGTCAAATATTTTGCTGAACAGATCAGCCACCTTGACGCTCAAAAACAATCATAAAGTCCTCGTGCTGCAGGAATTAGGAGGTTTGCTGAAGGTGCAGCTGTCGTGCAGAGAGGGGTTTGCATCTTTAATAATCTACGACAGTTTGCGTTCATTAAACAGTGAGAATGATTAATAAATCCATATGAAACAGTCCCCAAAAGTCACGTCTCCTCTTCGGTTTCGGGCTCAGGCGCACTTTGCACTCACACTACAAGTATACCGAGCCTGAGCCTAAGTGAACCGCACTCAGGCACACCTCTTCCAATAGGGCCAGAGCCAGCCAATTGAACCGTGCCTGAGCCCGATTCAGAGCATTCACACTTCTCAAACGATCCAGGAAACGGGCCTGGGCATGGTTCGGATAGCATAGTGTGAGCGCGCCCTTACATTGGGCCCAAAAAATTTAACCCGAGTCTGTGCACCTTGTGTCCGACCCAGTCTGACACATTAACTGTAATTATGAGCCCGAGCCCAATTTAAACCCCATTATTATTATTTTTATTTTTAGATAACACTTTATTTTGATGGTCCATTTGAGTATTAGTAGACTGTCTACTTAATATCTGTTAATACTGACGTTCGACAGACATTTAACTGACTATAAGAAACTTTGCAAGTACATGTCAACTTACACTAATCCTACCCCTAACCCCAATGAGAATTAGTTGCAATGTACCTTAAATTCAACGAACAGACCATCAAAATAAAGTGTGACCTATTTTAATCTGCGGGCCGTTATAAGACCTTTTTCAACTACAATTCTGAGTTGTTTGAACTACAGAAATGAGTTTAGATTTATCAGTAACACTGTATAATAACTACTCACTATAATAATTTATTAAGCATTAGCAAATAGTTATTTAATTCTCTATTAAGTATTAACTCTACGTTAATAGACATTGGTAAGCAGTATATACAGTTACAAATGCTGGATTCCTGATGATTATGATGTGCTTTTAATGATTGTATTTTCATACTTTATTAACGATTATTTTTTTCATCACTTAAGTATTTTATTATTTACAAATTAATTATTTAAGATCAGTTGGTGCTATTTTAAGATCATTCAGAATAAGTCAATAATTAATAAACTATTCAAATTAACATTCATATATCAGCATTTTTTACATCACTTTGCTCATTTTTCTGGAGGTGTCTGATGGTATTGTTGCTCCTGGTTATGAAGAGGACGCGCTGCGGATCCTGTCCAAAAAGAAGAATGGAAACTATTGTGTTCTTAAGGTAGGCTTGCCTTTATATGCTGTTAGTTGGTTAAAGATTGACTGGAGGATTTTATTTCAGTTTCAATGTATATATTTATAATTATATGTAAAGAGTGTATATGTATAATGATCCTGTATTGGTAAAGCTTTATTTTCAGTTTCATTACTTTTTATTCTTTGGTGTATTATAAGTGCTCAGAAATCATGCTAATGCTGAGTTGATGCGTTCTAACATGCTGATTTTATTTTATAATCAATGTTGCAAACAGCTGTATTCTTATGGGAGCATTTTTAAAAATGATATTGTGATGTTAACTAAGTTATTAAGAAAATAATTAAGAATTATTTGCATAAAATGTTCAACAACAGTATAAAAGTCTGTCAATTTTCAATTAATGCAGTGTTTTTAAAGGTTCATACGGTCATGAAAAACCTGAAAAAGTCATGAAATTTTGACATTGCATTTTCCAGGCCTGGAAAAGTTTTGGAAAAGCTGAAAAACCCACAAAGTTTTAGAAAAGTTATGGAAATTAGTTTAACAAATGTCTGTTTACTTAAAAGAGGTTAGTTGTCTTAACTTCATTTCTGTCCATTGCCAAACACATGCTCTTACGTTATTGGTGCGGTGTAAGAATTATCTAAATGCATACATAGATAGAAAGATTCATTTAAACTAAATAGATAGTTGCATGTTTCATGATATGCTGTAATAACTTTAAACATGCAACGCTTTTCTTATTATTTAACATGTATACATAGACATTACATGAAACATCAGGTCATGAAAATTTACTTGAAAGTCATGGAGAAGTCATTGAATTTTAGTAGTAAAAGTGTGTATGAACCCTGTAAAAGTGTGAATATTTTTAATGGTGAGAGCTTTTAAATATCTATCATTATCCTACTTTGGAGGATCTTTCTTTAAATTTCCCACAGAATTATCATAAAGTTCATGACTAGGCTTTCATGATATATATTTTTGTTGTTTTAGATGGATCCTGAGTATGAACCTGATGAAGAGGAGGTGAGGGTGCTGTTTGGTTTGCATCTCAAACAGAAGAGGAATGGAGCAGTCATTGATAAAGAGCTCTTCAGCAACATTGTGTCCAAGGGAAAGGTAAGAAAAGCCACTACAGATGTTCTGTTTTCATTATAAAGTCTGCACTAGGGTGTCCCCAAAATGTGTCTGAAGGTTGAGCTCAAAATACCTCAGATCACTTTATACCATGCTATTAATGATACATTTTGGGGTGTAGAAAAATGAGTTTTTGTTGTGTGTCTTTTTAAATGCAAATGAGCTTCTGATCTCCGCTCCCTTTCCAGAAGTGGGTTATTAAACCAATATATTTATTAAAACAGTATTTTAGTCACCGAGCGTCCTTAGAAATTGAAAGATGATATATATAAATTCATGTGAAATATTGGGGAAAAAATGACAAGCTACAGAATTAAAAAAAATAAAATAAAATAAATAAATAAAATAATATTTTTTTGAATATTTTTCCTAACATATAATTTTTGGACTGTTATTGCAAGTTATTTTGTTAAATTAACTGACTGATTTCACGTATATGTACTAATGTTATTGAAAATATTCATGTGTATCCTCCTAGGGCTTGAGTGTGCACATACGTGGACAGCACATTTTAGCTATTAAGTGGCTATTTAAAATACTTTGAGTGTTTTATATTTTGTAAAGACATTCAGTGTCATCCTGCAACTGTTTTGCAGCATATGAAATGTCCCAAACACTATTTTAACTGTCCAAAACTCTCGTTTTTACTCTCTGATAGTCAAAGCAAATTTCTATGTTAAAAAAAGCATTAAAAAAAGTCAGGAAAAAGTGTTATGTAAATTCGGACCACGAGACCACATACATGGACCTACTTTTTTCTCTAAAAGTACATCATAGCAAAAGATGATACTTAAGTTTTATTCTAATTAGGTTCCAATAAGCCCAAATAGCAAAGAGAAATAAAAAATGTATGTAAAAACACCTTGGGCGTTAAGAGGATATGGGTTTTATCCACTGGGATTTGATCGGACTGTAGAAATACTGCTAAGATGTTATTGTGTTAAAATATGAAGGATCTGTTAACACAGATGATGTGATTTCTGTTATTAAAGCTGTCTGAGAGCGCTCTGCGGGACCTCATCGTCGCCTCCATCGCTGTGAAGTACACCCAGTCTAACTCTGTGTGTTATGCAAAGGATGGGCAGGTAAACAGAAGCTTTATACAGTTAGTTATTTCAGCTAGAATTAAAGCAGTTTTTAATCCTTTTAACCATTTCAAGGTCAATATCATTAGCTCCCTTAAGCAATATTTATTTTTCTAAGGTCTACAGAACAAACCACTGTTATACACTGACTTGCCTAATTAACCTAGTTAAGCCTTTAAATGTCACTGTAAGCTGAATACTAGTATCTTGAAAAATATTGTGTGCTGTCATCATGGCAAAGATAAATCTGTTATTAGACATTAGTTATTAAAACTATCATGTTTAGAAATGTACTGAGAATCTTCTTTCAGTTGAACCGAAATTGGTGAACAAATGTTAATAATTCTGACCTCAACTGTATATAAATAAAAGGTATTTAAAGCTTGCAAGTGTTTGAAAATGCAGTATGAAATATTCGTGTGTGTTAGGTGATTGGCATTGGCGCTGGACAGCAGTCTCGTATCCACTGCACTCGGCTGGCAGGAGACAAGGCTGACAACTGGTGGCTCAGGCACCATCCAGCAGTGCTCAGTATGAGGTTTCGCAGTGGAGTGAAGCGCGCAGAGATGGCTAACGCTGTTGATCAGTATGTCAGCGGCACAATCGGAGAGGTAGTCCATTCAAACATCATCATTTGAACTAGTCATACAGGGATATACTGGCCAGCCTGATTAATCAGATGTTATTTAGCTGCTTTAGGATTATCTACAATCATGCTTCCACAACTACGGACAAAAACTACAGAATGTCTAATTAATGATTTAATAGAATTTTTTATATTTGAAATTTGTAAAATGATAACAGTTTTGGATTTCACTCAGTCAAGAAATGTGTGGATTATCTCAAATATAAAATAATAATAATATTTTTAAAAGTAGCGTTGAGAATGTGGGTGCAAAATGGCCTTAACTTTTACATCAGGTGCAAAAAAGTGTGTACTTTTTATTTGGGATTCCAAACCCATTTGGTCATGGAGAACAGTTATTGTATAAAACTGATATTTTACAATTCATTAATGTGTGGATGCAAATATAATTAAGTTTTTGAATATAACACTTTTTGTATTATTATATCATTAAATAAAATTCATAAAGACCCTTATTTTTGAATTACCAGTATTTTATATA
>CAIGQQ010038154.1:6368565-6380779 GCA_903798035.1 Danio albolineatus
ATACATACATACACATACACACACATATCTCAAACTTGCATCTTTATAATGGTTTAAAATGCCTATGTCATTAAGTGTGTGTTCTAGGCATGGGCCAGTATAAGCTTTTGACAGTATGATAACCTTGGATAAAAATATCACGGCTTCATGGTTTGACGATACTGTGACTCTGCTCTAAAATATCTTCTTTTGATAACCGTTTAAATTATTTTGGGACAGTAAATATGTCAGGCTAAATAACGAAAACGAATCATTGACTTCTGCTGTCTTCATTTGTTTCAAAAACAGATACAGTTGTCCTAAAAACAACAACCAAAAGAAAACATAAATAAAAATAAAAAATCTTTACCTTAGGAATGGTATTACAGAAAATTTTGGAAGTTTTAAAACCTTGACTTTTCCAAACCGTGGTATATCTTAAAAACGGTTCTCGTCCCATGCCTAGACTGTACATGCATGCATACATTTACCAATAACATATTACTAAATATAAGTAAAATAAATAGTTTTGACACCTAATGGTACTGCACACAAACCAGCTCCAAAATAATATAAACTTTCTTTAATAGTTAAATATGAAAGAATAATAATAGTATCCTAAATATTGAGGCTCCTCAAGCACATGCAGTTTAATTATTTACTAAAGACTTTACTGTATTTCTTAAATGCATAATGACAGTTAAATATCAAACTGTTTTATTACATGTAATGTTTTACTATATCATACCATTTCTGCATCACTGTGTTCTTCTGATGATGAGCTAATAAATCTATATTTGCTTGTACGTCAGGGTCCAGATAAGGAGGTCTGGAAGGGTCTGTTTGAGGACGTTCCTGAACCTCTGTCAGAGGTGGAGAAGAAGAACTGGATCAGCTCTCTGCAGGCTGTGGCCCTCAGCTCTGATGCTTTCTTCCCCTTCAGGGACAATGTGGACCGTGCCAAACAGGTAAAGTCTTTTCAAGGGTCACCAAACAGACATTACTTCCTGTTCATGCATCTTATCCATGCTGATTTAGGCACACTTGTGTCATTTATTGGTGCATCAAATGATTATTGCTCATCCTGTACATGTATTCTTAAAGGGATAGTTCACCTGAACATAAATGTTCTTTCTCTTTACTCATCCTCGGGTCCTTCCAAAGTTTCTGTTGATCACAAAATAAGATATTTTGAAGAATGTTGGCAATTTGTATCCATTGACATTAATAGTTTAGAACAGGGGTTCTCAGTCTCGGTCCTGGAGGTCTGATGTCCTTCAGATTGTAGCTCCAACCCCAGTCAGACACACCTGGGCTAGCTAATCAAGCTCTTGCTAGTCTTTCTAGAAACATCCTTGCAGGTGTGTTGAGGCAAGTTGGAGCTAAAATCTGCAGGACACCGGACCTCCAAGAACCCCTGGTTTAGAATATAGCTATGTTCATTCGAGAGGTCCTGGGTTCAAATCCCGGACGAGCCCCCACTTTGTTACGACCCTGGTCAGTTTGTATTATTATTGGTAATCCTAATGCAGAGCAAAATTTAATGACCTCTTTAACAGCAGCTTTCGCTCTGGTACTGCACATCTGTAGAGCCTCTGAGGTTTAGATTTTGGCAATGGGTTCAAGTAATCAATAATAACTCGCTCTAATGGTTCCCCTATCACAGGTATTGAACAAAATGCAGAGGGAGAAATCATGTGGTTTGGTTTACCGGCTAGTTGACGGCAGTAGTAAACCAAATCAGACCAGGCCAGAAGAAATACAGAAACACACGATTGTATGTTTTCTGAATACCCAGATGGCCAGAAAGAACATGATCATGCACTAGTTCTAGACCAGAGTCATAACAGGATAATACTACAGAAGTCATTGGCTACTGCTTTCCAACATTTTTCAAAATATCTTAATTTTTATTCAATGGAAGAAAGAAACTTAAAATGGGTTTGAAACAAGTGGAGGGACTGTCACTGGGTTCAGTTTGGAAGAGCTCATCCCCATGCCCTAATCCCTTTGGAAGGCCCATCTGAAGGGATTATGGTACAGGAATGAACACTTACGAATTGAGTGCAGTGTGTGAAAACAAAAACATCCCTGCTCCAAGGGTCATGCCTAAAGTTTACATTTATATTTTTCAAAAACAAAGGTCCCTTTTAAAGGGGCTAGTCTTGCGCACTTTGTTTTGGAACGACACCTAAGTATGGCCATGTGGATGATTATTTTGTCACTCAGATGTGCCCTCTGGAGGGCGCTATATCCCGTTTGAAATGCACCAATTAATGATGATAGAATGCACATTTTAAGGTAAACTTTCCCTTTAAGAAGAAAGCACAACGTGACACTGTTGTGTGTGCTTGGTTTTAGAGCGGTGTGGAGTATATCGCTGCTCCGTCCGGCTCTACTGCTGATGAAGTGGTCGTCAATGCCTGCAATGAGCTGGGAATTACCCTGGTACACACCAACATTCGTCTCTTCCATCACTGAAAAGCACTACTAAACTTCCAGTGGGATTCAAATATACTACCACAAGTATACAGCTGCTTTAGGTGTCTTTCTCTAGATTTGCATGCCTGCAGTGAGCTAGGAATTACAGTGGTACACACCAACATCTGTCCCTTCCATCAATGAAAGCAATACTAAACTGAATAGAGATGCACAGTATACCATACTAATATACAGCTACTTCAGGTGTTTTCCCTGAGGATGTGCACTGTAATTCCAAGTTGCTACTCAGGTTTCATGATTTAGCACAAACTAGTAAGTCTTTCCACTTTCCTGCATTAAGTCAAATGTTTAACTCAGAGTACATAGCAACACATTTTCTAGCTACAGTAGGAACATTATTGATGCATAACTCATAACTCAACATTATTGATGCATAACTTTTTGCGATACTGATACATTCAGCATAATATCCACTCATTTTTTTAATCTTAAAAACATTTTTCTTTGCATTATTTCTGCCAGTTTTCCATTCGTTTCCTCATACATTCCATTGTGCTGCCGTAAATGTCTCGTGAGCATTGCAAAATAAAAATAAAAACACATCAAGTGTAATGTTTATTAAGGTTTATTTCCACTTATTGGTGTTTTTGCATGGTGTCATTTAGAACTTTGTTCCAAAACAATTTGATTTGAGTGAGATTTTATAAATACAATGTCTTGAGTTTAGCAATATGTCAAAAATGATTGAACAGTAGTGAAAACGGGTGCCGACAGTAAAACAAGGACAGTCAAATGAGACCAATAACATTCTATACAATCCAAACACTTCAGAATGAAGGGGATAAACATTCAACAAATTATGCAAATTGAAAAACAATCTAAAAACAGTGCTGACTCTCGAAATAACCAATGAGCCATCTTGGAAAAAATGATATCACAGACAATTTGAGACGTTTTGGTAACTCTGTGTACCCCAGTGGTGCTCTAACATTCTTCTAAAACAGTGCTTTATTCATTTATTTAAAAGACTGTCTCACATTTGTTTATTCGTATAGGCTGTAGCCCTCTGGAAATACTGCTATGGTAGTTTTTGGAGGGGTGGGGGGTAAATTTAGATAAATTGGAAAGCTTTATAAAATAAGCTCCATGTACTGTGCTTATTCCCAATTGTTGCAGTAACAAAAATGGAGGGAAAACAAAGGAGATTGCTTTAATATTGCAATTATTTGATTTTTTTTTTAATTTAAGGTATAAACCAGGCTAGCAAACAAAAAGTTTAAGCCAATCAAACTCCTCAAAATAAACAACAGCCAATCAAAGACTGAGTGATTGCAGCTGTTGCTATGAGATCAACACAGACTGGCTGTTAAGCAGCAGCTGGACGGCGGTAGAGATGTGGTAACGAACAGGGCAGCTTTAAGGCAGTATGTGATTAGTACATTTTCATATTACGTCACATCTTTATTACGTGTCCCACATGAAACGACACATAAGGAGGGGCAGAACATCACGGTCGGGTAAAGTTTCACTCTTGGGTTTTGGGATTGACTACAGCATCTGCAAGAAGTTCTGGTCGGAGACATTCGATGGGACACTGAATATTCTGGAAGATAAAAGATTGTTATATGATGAGAGCCTTAAATACAGCTGCAGCATGTGTATAACTGCATCCCAAATGGCATTTATGCACTCACACACTCCACAGCACATTACAAGTATGTAATGTCGTCACAAATGGAGCACTTTTACTAAGTGAAAATTCAAACAATTTTCCTGATGATGTTTAACGGTTGCCAAATTAGTGAAATAAATGACCAAACTACTAATTAATACCTGGCATGAGTATAACCGCTTTCACAATCCAAAATAAATAATCCAACATTAGTGCCCGATAGCGCCGTCCCTTCTGCTACGAGGCCAAAGCAGCGGTTCCTAGGTGTCCAATAGTCCACACTTCTTTTACCGGTTGAATAAGTGCATCATCCGGGTATGTGAAGTGCACTTGTTATTTTTAGAGTTTTCAGTGTTAACGTTCTACTTGCACTATACTACAAAATGGAGTAGAATAGTGCCCAAGTATGCGTTTTTTTTTTTTGTGACGCACCTAATGATTCAAGAGTGCATTTGTCTGAACATTTACCAAATATATGAAGTAAATTGGCAACATAAAACATGTCATGTCATAATGTTAGCTTTACACTGTTTAAATTACCTACATATTCTCCTTGATGTGGATTCCCGCTATTTCCTAAACAGCAGATTCAAGGACGTTTTAAAAGACCTTTCATTTTAAATCAAGCAACGCTGTAATTCACACTACCGGCATATATATAGAGCCATGAAAGTCCTTACTGTACTTAACATTTCACTTAATATTTACATTCCAATGCCACAGTAATGATGATGTTTTGAATGTGTCATTTTACCAAATGTTGACAGTTTAAAGCAGTCATGTTTAGGGCTGTGCAGTTAATCGAAATCGAATCGCAATCACGATTTGAAACATTGCACAAGAGGCTGCGATATGAAATGTATATGTATTATTTAATTTCCCCTGACCAGAGCAAATGCGCGTCTGCGTGTGGTAAGTCTTACAAGCCAATTGAGTGGGCACATTTAGTTCTGCCCAATCAGAATTTTTTTTTTGTTTGTTTCCAGCCAATTGGTGACAGTTACAGCCTTAACATAAATATCACCTTTTTGCTCAACAGAAGAAAAAACTCTAATAGGTTTTGAACAAGTGAAGGGTGGAAAAAAAAAAAAAAAATGGTAAAATTTCATTTTTGGGTGAAATTTACTATTGACTTCAAGAGAAGGAAAAACATACTATGGAAGTCAATATTTCCAATCAAGCTCAAAATGTTTTCTTTTGCGTTTAACAGAAGACAAAAAAAGACAAACCAGTTTGAAACAAGCAAAGGTCGATTAAACGATGATCGTTTTTGTCATCATGATGATAATTAAGTGGTGTACAGTTCATGAGCTAATCGCAAAACTTTTGTGAGGCCTGAATAAAATTCTAAGTGTGCTAAAGCGACACTTATGCTATACTATAATTTTATTTGAATGTTTCAGTGAGACGTCATTCAGTTGCCTTAAAACTCTCACGAAATGTTCTCACAGCTGCTGCAGTCGTCAGTAGGGTGGGGAATGGCGCAATTTAAACAAAAATGCAACAATTGCAACAAATCTTTAATACCCTGTGAGTTTATAAAGGTATCTACTTGTTTGACCATTTTTCGGAGTGTTTGTGAGATGTTTTTCAAATGATATTACTATAAAACGGTAGTTTTTTTTTCTGTTATGATTTTCATTTGTTTACATTGTGCGCAGCTAAGTTTGTCCACAAACATGGCCAAACGCAACTTGCCGTGAAGTAGATTCCCGAGCTCATTTCATGGTGTTAAGTGCATAGATGTGTCATGATAACCTTGTATTTGTATGTTTGTGGCCATTTGCAATGCTTGAATAAACGCAGATACTCACCACCCTGTGGCCGGTGTTTAGGCGCACAGGCCTAAGCAAGTCAGCATTTATCTCAGCCCCTGGCCTTCTGCAGTTCTCGCATCGCCATCCCTGTGAAAAGCAGCACATTTCATTTCACCAGACTCGCATTTGAAACACACTCATGATCTGTCAATTGAAATATATTGTTTCTGTGCATATGGACATAGATTTCACACCTGCTGTCCTCCATAGCATGTGCAAGTGCAGATGGCCCCCAAGTATTCCTTCTGCCACTGGTTTCCGACCTGGTACATCTTTCCATCATCGTAACATATGGAGTCATCTACACCGAAATGGAAACATTTAAATGCACATCCTGAAACTGAACAAACTTTAGTGTCCGCATAGAGGAAGAACTCACGTGGTTCACACTTGAACTCTCCTTTGCCGTTGCCCAAGCAAGTACAACTCATCAAGTGACCGTTTTCTGCCCGACGCTCCCACTTTTCGCCAATGCGGTAGTTATTTCCACTGTCGTGACACCATTCTGCGTGAAAAGAGGCAGGTAGCGTTATAAAACTGCCTACAGAGCAAAATCCACTTTTTTACCTTTAAAGTTCCTGTGAAATCAAACATTACATTTCACACATTGAAGATCTGAACATCCAAAGCTTGCAGTTTATCACTTCCAGGTAAGTAGATTAATGATTTATTTGAGGTCACCTCATACTTCAGATTCTCATCAAATTTTCTGACCAATCAAATACTCTATAGCAGGGGTGTCCAAACTCGGTCATAGAGGGCTGGTGTCCTGGAGAGTTTGGCTGTTTCTCAATTCCAAGAACGCAGAGAACGGACTCGTGTTCTTGTGGAGACTGCTCTTGCCAGGTCACATCGGAAGAACGAACTCGGAAGACCGCAAGGACAGAGAACGCGTCCTGTGAGAAATGAGATGCTGCGTTCTTCCTGATGGTCACGTGACCCTCGCGCATCTTTAACCGAAAATTATTTAAACATTACAGCATTTATACAGCGATTTATTGTTTTCCCCCCGCTTCACAATATATGTTATGCATAAAGACTTCAGAAATATATGCTGCACATCACAAATAAAACAGATTTTAATATGAATTTCAGCAAATAAACACCCTTAATGTGTTTATGCCTTTATTAAGATTTTTATGGTAATGTTTACTTTCACCGTCTCATTTAGGGAAACTCCTGAGGTAAATATGTATATCTCTGAACTTTAATAATAAATCTATATAAAATGCTGCGCTTCCCACCTCCAGTCGCAATGACTTCTGGGACTTCTAGAGCGAGTTCGGTGCTCAAGTCTGCATTGGTGCGTCCTCAATATCAAGAACACATCCGGGAGCTTTCGTGCGTCCTCCGTTCTTGCGGTCTTGAGTATTGGAACTGAACTTCGGTGGATGATGATGACGTTACACGAGAACACGAGGACACAAGACTGCTGAATAACGCATATTGAGAAACAGCCTTTAGCTCCAACTTGCTTCAACACACCTGCCAGGAAGTTTCTAATACATCTAGTGAGGGCTTCAGGTGTGTTTGATTAGGGTTGGAGCTAAACTCTCCAGGACACTGGACCTCCAGGGCCGAGTTTGGACACCACTGCTCTATAGCATCTGACATACCCCTCCCCCTTTCATGACGCTTTTTATTTACTTTTCATTTGATCTGCTTGAGCTTAACCACTCTCACTGGCAGAGCTGTGATTAAAAACAAAACACTAAAACGGGAGGAGCTCCTTTGTGTGGACATTTCAAAGAACTTCACGGAACCTTTAAATTACTTACTGGAAGAGTCACATCTGAAATGTCCACTTCCCAATCCGAGACATCTGCACCAAAGTTTAAAGCCCGTATCAGACATGCGCTCCCATTCCTCTCCAACATCGTGGTGAGTGGCTGTGAAGGTGTCATAACACGAGTCCTTGCTGGATGAAGCATCTCCTGGAACTGTTGGTTTGAAGGGAACAAAACAATGTCGGCATCCAAAATGTATGCATGTTAAGCTTTCATCAAAGCTAACGTTTACTGTTTTACCTGTATTTCCAGCAGTGATGATTTCCTCTAAGATTTTGTGCTTGAGGGCTCCTTTCAAGGCCTCCACAATGACATTATAGGACGCACCAGAGGTGAGACCAATCAGGGTGGCACTTGTGGATGTTCCTGGGACACGCATCTGCAAAACAAGAAATTGAGTTTTAAAAGCAAGGGTAAGATGATCCAGAAATTCTTTAACCTTTATATACTTTCTAGTTCTTCACCTGGAACATCTTCTCATCTGGATGGGTGATTGGCTGACATGATACCAGGTAGGCAGAACTCTGCTGGAAGGGCTGCCATGAGATGGTACTCTGGGTCTGAGCTTCCTGCGGTCTTCCTGTCCTGTCCTCTGGAAAACCAAAAGGATGGCCATCGCCAGGCCTCTCACTAACCTGAATAATTTGAGGCACACGACCCCCATCGGGTCCCACCTGGGGGACATAGATTAGGGTCTCCCCAACTTGAGGCACATAAGGCTGTGGTCGGGGTTGGTTAGGTTGAGAGACTGGGTTACGACCATCTTGAGGCTGGTAGCCTGTGTTGGGTTGTTTGGGCTGATTATTGTATTCTGTGTACTCCACGTGCTGCCCATGCGCATCAGTTGAATCGTGACCAGTAGGACCCACTGTATTAATTCTGTTGTCAGGCTCTGGCACATCCAGCTTGTCTGGGCCACCATGACCGGGCAGGTTAGGTAGACCGGATATCAGCTCTAGGCAGGAAAAAGCATTAAAAGCAAAGCAGCAGGTTAAGAGGCAGCCCTAGTTGCAAGGAAGTGAGGCACTGAAGATCCTGTCAAATAATAATGCTTTATTAAATTTAAAGGGGAGTAGGTCCAAGAATTTTCTTAAAATTGCAAAGCTTTGCAATCAAAATGAGAAAATGCATTACTTGGTTCTACCAACCAAGAGTCTGAATTTCAAACACTGGATACAGTTTAAGGCAAAGAAGACTAGTTAAAAATTATACTTCTCCTCATTGAAAGTCACAAAGTATAAAATATGGACAAGCCCCTTAAACACTGATCAAATATTTTGACGAGGGAACACTTCAGTTTAAAAAAATGTAGAGGTAAGATAGCGATCCAGCCAGCTTGGTGCAGAAATATGCAGTTGACCTCAGTTTACATTTGGATTCTTTTTGCATTTAATTATAAAAAGCTAAGCAGCTTTAAAAACAGTGGCTTTGCAAGGTGTACAGTTGAAATGCAAGCCAGCGCAATATCAAAGCTTTCACAGAATCCAATGTTGGCAAGTTTACCAAGCTGCTATGCTATTTTTACTGCAGTAGCCATGATGCTTGCAAATCCCAAACCCTTGTTCCTTGGCTTGTATCATTCAACAGTTTTCCTTATTTCTCAATATATGCTGTAACATTTTATATAAAGCAGACATATTTATAGAAAATGGCTGACAATAAGGGAATTTTTTATATTCCTTAATACTTACGAGTTGTGGCTGTACCAACTAGTGGTGTGCTTCTCTGGTTATTCAGAAGGGCAATGATCTTAATAATGTATTCTGTGCCTGGTCTTAGACCTGAATTTAAAAATCACAAATATGGTCACATAACAAATTATGAATTTTGTTTATTAACCATTTTGTATTCCATGTCTGGTGTCTTACCTGTTATGGTGGCATAGTTCTGGCCAACATTATTCCGTGGTAAAAGTTCACGAGGTGAGCCACCTGATTCTTCATAAGTGATGTAATATCCTGTAATGTGTGTTGGAGGGGCTTGCCAAGTGAAGGAGATGGAATTGGGGGTTAGGGAAGTGAATTGGAGGTTGGTTGGAGACTGAACAGCTGGACGGGCTGTAATTGCATAGAGCAAAAATAAAGTTTAAGGTCATACCAAGCAATGTCAGTCAATTAAATTTGAGACTTCAAATCAGTACAATTACTATTCACTACATAATTTGGGTAACTTTGCTTTGTACCTGTGTTTACAGTCATTGTGAAAGGAGGACTCCTCATGTTTCCATTTACTGTGTACATGTTGACCACATACATGACACCTGGGTGCAAACCTGATGTATAGAATAAAGTTCTTTTAATAATCAGCAATACCACCAACATGGATAAAAAACGTCAAAATGAATTGAAGAAACTTAATACATCTTAGACACTACTATGTTGATAATAACCACAGTCTTCTTTAAATGAAGTAAGTTTCTTTTGAATGTAATATCCTAAGTTCATAATCCAAGGGTTAGTTTACACAGTGGTTGACAATTTGTTTTGACATTTTGTACAGTAGCTTACCAGTGACAACATAGGTACGCCTGTCAGAAGGAATAGTTTGTCTAAAGGTGGGGTAACCTCCATTTTTGGGTGTGGCTTCAATAAGGAATCCTGACATTGGCTCATTATTGACGACACGCCATGTGAGAGTGAATGAAGTGTCTTTCACATCGGTGATACGGACTCGGCGAGGAGGGGTTATATCTGTGTAGCCAAAGACATTACTTTCCATAAAATGCATTTTAAATCATTGTACTATAATCCAGATTGATGAAGACACACTTACTGTCCGCGGTGGTAATTTCTCCTGTAAGAGGGGGACTGCTGTCTGAACCCCTCAGTGCAAAAACATGTACATCGTAAGCGGTTGCCACCTGGTAATAAATAACAGATGTTTAGCCCTGAGATAGCGTGTATATATATATATATATGTTTTAACAATGAATCACTTTACTTTTACTTGTGGCCAAAATTATTATTGGAACAGTTAATTGTAAAAAGTTAGACATATTACCACGAGCCCAGGCACTAAGACTTGCGTAGAGTCTGGTGAAACATTCATTTCTTTGGCTGTGGCATGCTGATTCTTTGGGGCGACCACCACACGGTAGCCAGAAAGTCTGGCATTGGGTGCTTGCCATGACACAATAAAGGAAGATGGACTGATGTCGAAGAACTGAATATCGGTGGGAGCAGGAACAGCTTAAAAAAGTGCAAGGACAAGAATCAGGACAGATCTCCGATAACATTCAATGCCATTTCTTGACTAGCTTAAAAAGATTTGATGAATTGAGAGATGCCATACCAGTGCGCTGAGTGTCTTCATGGATAGTTTGCTGTATTCCCTCAAGGGTTTGAAGTGGATTGCGTCCTTTCATTGGAATGACTTTAATGATGTACATTGTTCCAGGGCTCAGACCTTGAAGAAGCACACTGTTATCACGTCCACTTAGGGCAGGTTGGTACTCTCTCTCTCCTTCCTCTGGACTAGAATACAGAACCCTGTAGGAGGTCACTCCTGGAACCCGTGGAACATTCCATTTCACCAGCATTGAAGTTGAGTCCACATCAGTGAAACTCAGGTCTTTTGGTTGCTGTTCATTAGCTAGAAAGAAGGGCAAAGTAATGGAGTATGAATAGAGGGGTTTGGAATAGTAACTAAAACTTTGCACTGATCACTGGAGAATTGGTTATTTGATCCTTACAAGGAAAAGTCCATGAAGCCATTGAGGAAGTCACTTAACTCTTGTTGTTCAACTTAAACCAGATTTTCAAGAATTCACACTTATCCCATGATTTAGACATAGTTTTTTGGCGTGCTGTCCCGGGAGAGAGCCCTGAGCTCAAGGGATCCTCAGGCCAAGGGCACCCTCCCGTTCGCAGGCGAGGGAAGATTGAGTCCAGGTCGATCTCAAAACTCCCCGTTGCTGCGGCTCAGGTGAACTTCCCGAGATTAAGACATTAGAAAAGATTTAGGCTTATTCTATAATATAGAGCATATTTGGACAGTGGGAGGAACCCGGGAAAAACCCACGCGGACACGGGGAGAACATGCAAACTCCACACAGAAATACCAGATGGCCCGGCAAGGACCCGACACCATTGGTATTCTTGCTGTGAGGCAACTGTGCTAGTCACTGGGCCGCCGTGCCGCCTGTTCTGAAAAAAGTTGGAAGGAGGGGAGGAGGGAGGTTTCTTCTAGATGAAGATAGATATGGAAAGGAAATGAAGACGCATATATAGTGACTTGAGATCCTTGATTGGAGGATCGTGATTAGCTGATGTGGGCCAGCTGGGTCAATCATGTGCACGTGCTCCTCTCGAAATTAATGTATTAAACTCCAAGCTTAGGTGGGTTTAAATATAAAAAAACACTAACTTGTAGCTTTCTGAACCACTGGGGTACTCTGTCCTTCTTTGCTGAGAGCGACCACGCTAATTGTATACTCGACTGTGGGCACCAAGCCATGGATGGTCATTTCTGTACGCTCTATGAAAAGGAGGATATAATCATGCATTATGTATATATAT
>CAIGQQ010038154.1:6395028-6414955 GCA_903798035.1 Danio albolineatus
ATTTTAGCTAATATATTTAAACATATGTCATATGCAATTGCCATAAATCATATTTCTGTGTGGGCCAAGTATTGTGATGAAAAGAGCAGCCTAGTCATTATGCTAAAAATCTTATACATTAAACAAAAATGGCATTAACACATGTCGTATCTGTATAACCTCAAATGGTTGCTGTTCTCCCTGTAGAGAGGTTAGATGGAGGTTAATTTAAGTTTACTAGATTTCTAGGAGTTTGTCGATTTGTAAACGTTGACAGCTCTTTTAGAGGAACCATTTGAGACTTCTAAAAGGAAAACAAACATGCCTGATGAGGTGAAGTTAACGAAAGCTAACTGCAGGAATTGAACTGTTGGCATCACCAGATGGCCTGTGTTTTGCCTCCTACTTTTTAAAGTAAAGCTCTTTTTTTGTGTGTGAGATTTCTTACCAGTGGACTGCAGAGGCTCACAGGCCATTTCTCCAATGCCATTACCATAGCAGGAACATCTGTATGGGGTGCCTTGGATGACTTTGTTCCATGTCTGGCCAATCTGGTAGAACACCTTGGTCTCGGGCTCCTGGCACTGGTCTAAAGAAAAAGAATAAATGGCTTGGGTAGACGAAATAAAAATAATGTTTCTTTCATTACAACTCTGACGCGTTTACAAAAAACTATTGTTTCAATCAAGCAGGTTTCATTTGAATTGAAGGAAACATGGACCATTCATACTGTTAAATGCTTGGAATTTATAAAAGGAAGTTCTAACCTTTTGAGGAAAAGGTTAGAAAAAGAAAACAGAACAAAAGACCGAACATGGCAACAACACTAGAGAGCGATGGCTTACCAATGGCATCACATTTCCAGCGACCACGGCCTTGGCCAAAGCATGTGCAGTTCATCATGTAGCCCTGGTCATGGCGCTTATCAAAAGTCTCGTTCACGTCATACGTCTGTCCGTTCACAACACACTGGTCTGAAATAGGCAAGAATTATTTGAGCAACTTTACAATGTCAAAAAGTTATAGAAGCATTAAGAGATATTCATTCATTCATTTTCCATAGGCTTAGTCCCTTATTTATCAAAGGTAGCCACAGCGGAATGAACCGCTAACTATTGCAGAATATGTTTTATGCAGCGGATGCCCTTACAGCCACAACCCCATACTGGGAAACATTGAGATGTTATTATTTAATGATTTACAGAAGAGACTGTAAAATGCCACAGTAGTTTAAATACCAAAGAAAATCTATTCAATAACACTAACAAATATGATTTGATATGATATTTAAAAAGTTAAAAGGGATAGTTTACTCCAAATAAAAACATTAAAATTTACTCCAAGTAGTTCCAAACCTTGGTTTTAAACCAAAAGAAGATATTTAGAAAAATGTTGGACACTATTAGCTGTTGACATCTTTAGTAGGAAAAAAATACTATAAAATCCAATGGATACATGTTTCAATATATCTTCTTTTGTCTTCAAAATAAGAAAGTAACTGAAAACAGGTTTGAAGCAAGTGGATAGTGAGTAAATGACTTTCACTTTAAGACTGTAAATTTAATTTGTTGCACACATCGAAATGTGATCTTTGATGCTGTTATAGAAAGTGTATTTTATAACATGAATGACCTTTAAGCTGTGTGTGGGAAATGCAGTTCCACTCTCCACGTCCATTGCCCTGGCAAGTACAGCGCATCATGTGACCAAGAGTGTCATGGCGCTTGTCCCACTCGTCACCCACTCGGTACAAGACATCATTAACAGTGCAGACTTCCTCGTGAGCTGTAATGAGATGAAGGAATATAATGTATGATTATAAATACTTAAAAGAATAACGTCTGTCTTCAATGCATGTTATGTTCGTCGCTCATTCTGATCTCATTCTCTCTGGAACTAAGCCAAGAACAATGTCTGGTCTGGACCATTGCCAGGCCTAAAACCCTGACAAGGGCGGACCCCATATATCCAGTCAGCGAAGTCACAAATCAACAGCACATTACATGGGCTTAAAAACTCCAGTTCCCTTAATGGCTCTTAAATACAGCTCGAGAACTCATTTGTAGGCCACTGAGTGTCACGGACCGAGAACATAAATGACCAATTAAGGCCAAAAGAGCTATTAATGTCTATAAAACCAGACTTCAGCCGAATGCATTAAAGAGAGACCAGTAAATTGAAAAAGATAATCACCCACCATTACACCACTACTGGCAGATTAAGCACATGATAACCATATAAATGTGTTTTGACTCAAATAAAGTGATTTTATATAAGTAAAGGCTGAAATCTTTAAGTTTTTACAGTATAGTAACAGCTTTAATTTCCTCTATTAACTATAAGGAAATTACTTCATAATTTACAGAAAATGTATAGTTCACCCACAAATTAAAATTCCATCATCATTCACTCACCCTTCACTTGTTCAAAACTTTTAGATCCTTCTGTTGAACACAAAAGAAGATAATTTGAAAAATGTTGGTAGCGGACACCCATTGACTTCCATAGTCATTTTTGTTTTCCAAACTATGAAAGTCAATGGGTGCCAGCAACCAGTATTCTTCAAAAATCTCTCGTTTTATGTTTAACAAAAGTAATAACCTCAATTTTAAAACCAAATGAGAATAAATGGTGAGGTAATTTTCATTTTTAGGTGAACTATCCCTTTGATGCTGTAGGGAACCTGCTAAGCAGAAAAGCTGACCATAAAACATGCTTACCAGCCATGGGACAGAAACCGTATTTCTGCTCTTCGTCATAGTCAGCAGTGGTACCGCACCACTTCATGCCATCACGACGACCCTCAGATGTGCAATCTGTGTAGTTTCGTCCGTTATACTTGAAGGGGAATTGGCACAGAGCACCATTTGAGTTTCCTCCACGGGTTGTCACGAGCACTAAAGAAAACAACAATCAAACAAACAAATAGTAAACACTTGATCCACTAATTTACACCCTAGTGAAAAGACCAAGACGCAGTGAGTACTGTTAACATGTTTTCTCCTCTTAGGCAACCAGCTTTACCCATGCAATGTGTGTAGTCTTGTCCAAATATAAAAGGGATGTATTTACATGGTGGCATTTCTGTGTGGAGTTTGCAAGTTCTTCCCGTGTTCATGTGGGTTTCCTCCGGGTGCTCCGGTTTCCCTCACAATCCAAAGACGTGCTATACGTGAGTTGGATGAACTAAATTGGCCTTAGTCTATAAGTGTGTGTGTGGATGTTGCGGCTGGAAGGGCATCCGCTGCGTAAAACCTATGCCGAAATAATTGGCGGTTCTTTCCGCTGTGGTGACCCCTCATAAATAAGGGACTAAACCGAAGGAAAATTTATTAATTAATTAATTAATCTACATGGCTTTGATTCTATCCCATTGTAAACGGCTAAAGACAGAGGCTATGAGATGCACTTACGGTTCTTCCGGGTACAGAATGAGTACAAGCCATCGCTGTCATAATCAGATGTGGTACTGCACCATAGCTGCCCATCAGATCGACCCTCAGAGATGCAGGAATAGTGGGTGTTTCCACTAAAAACAAAGGGGAACACGCATGGCTGTCCACCAGAGTTCCCGCCATAAACCTGGGACTGTCCGTCTGTGAAAATGAAAGACAGGACAGCATTTTAATCATCAGAAATGGAGGGATGTCATGACCTGCCACCAGCTCAAATAGTAGAGCATGACAATTATTATATGAAGGTCATGGGTTTGATTCAAAAGTAAATGTCACCTTGCTCCTCGCAGCTGATTCCTCCTCCAACACAAGTGCAGAGCATCTCCTTGCTGCCCTGAGTTCGGATCCAGCTCATGCCATTGTAATAGGACACCCCAGAATCGGTTTTGCAGTTGCCCTCTTCGATAAGTTCATTCAGGACGTTGACTTGGTTCATCACTGGTGTAACTCTGTGAGTCACGGTAGATCCAGTTCCTAGTCACAAAGATATTCACAAAGATATTCAGACAGATATTCACTGACTGAGCTTATGGCAAATTAAAACCCAATCTCCTTTGTAGGACTAAAAATTGTAGAGGAGACCTTTGGAAAGTGTTAATAAAATTCACATTTAGTGGAAATGATGCTTCTACTGAAACTCCTGAAAAAGTATAGACGGATAAGTTTGACACATGCAGTAAAGTGGACTACTTTCTCAAGAACATTCAGCTTGCATGCGTACTATTGTACTATATGTACCATACCTGGAACTGGTAGTTTTATATATAGTAACCCAGGGGTGCCCAATCCTGTTCCCGGAGATCTACCTCCCTGCAGATTTAAGCCGCCTTTCCACTGCACACGACATTTGGACACGACTGTCGGAATACGCCCCCTTGTGGCAGTCGCACAGTGTTTTTTAGTGTTGTCGTGCATCATGAGGGAAACGCTTCTCGCAGTGTCCGAAATAAAGGCGTGCAATAGCAAGGGCCTTTATTCTCCGTGTGTTCACCATGGTTGAATGAATGAATGAATGAATAAATGAATACTGAAACTCATAGACCACTAAAAATTTTGGAGGGAATGTGGAGACAACATAAAATAATTATATTTTTATTATTCATTTATGAAGAGAAATGTGTTTAAAAAAAAAAACGAAAAATCTCCTATTTCTCATCTCGTGCGCACGGACCTGCTTGGACAACACTGAAATACATCACTTCCAGTCGGCCAGTCGCATACGGACTAGTCGCAGGAGTTGGATCCGCAGCTCAAATCGGATTCAAATTTTCCGCATTCGGAGATGATCGGAAGCCCACGCAGCTCCCGGAATACTCTCCATTGGAAATGAGTGACTTCCGCTCTGTCGCTTGTCGTGTGCAGTGGAAAGGCGGCTTTCAGCTGAAAGTTTGATCAAACACACCTGTCTGTAATTACCCAGGGCTCCTTCAGATCTGTCTAAAGCCCTGGTCACACTGCACTTTTCTCCTCATAGACTTCCATTCATATGCATACGAATGCGGCACACCGTAAACGCAAGCTCATGCGACAAGTTTCACAGTTGGAAAGTTCAAGCTTGGTGAACTCTGACCTGTGAAATCGCATCATGTGATCAAAGCATCATGAGATCAAAACATGGCCTCTCTGGACAGAATTGTTTTTAAAAAAATGGATCAATCGCTTGCTTTTTAACTGTCTAATCATCTTGTTTAATCCCTATTCGCATCACATGCTCAAACTCTAGTGTGACTGCAGCTTCAAGCCGTGGTCACAACTAGAGCACGGGTCTCAAACTCAATTCCTGGAGGGCCGCAGCTCTGCACAGTTTTGCTCCAACCTTAATCAAACACAGCTGATGCAACTGATCAAGGTGTTTACGACTCTTTTGAACACCTTTGCTGCATTCCAATTCACATACTTATACTACGCCCTAAAAGTATGTACTTTTTTGTGAAGGAAAAATATATACTTTTGAGTGTGTAACAGAAGAGTATGCAAGCTTTGGAACATACTACTTCCTTGTTAACAGATCGTTGTGTTGCTTAATTAAGAGCCCTGTCAATCATCCACATTTCTGTCGTATTTAATTTCCTACCTTATTAGAGAAGCAGCAGCAGGATAATCTCTCATTCACTAGTCTTTCATGCAGAGAAATCTCATCAGGTCTTTGGATAATTCTGCATTCTGATGTTCATGTCCAAACACGTCTTTAAGTTCAGTATTGTTGTTGCAGATGAAATATAACTCAGACAACGCAATTTAATATTCTCCAGTGGGCTAGATATTAAATAACAGTCATACAAACATCTTTACCTAAGCCTCTCTACTTGACGGTTGGTCTTGCGCGTCCATCATGTTTGTAGTTCCCCAGCGGGAGGGGAACTTCAATGCTATGTGGAAACTTCCACTATGGGGATTTCGTCAGAAGCCAATCGTCTGAAAGAGTATATAACGGGCCAATGAAATGCCAATGAGTTGGCGGCATCAGCAAGCCCAGCTGATACCCATTTGTAATCAAATCGATTTAAAAAAGGATCAGATGGCTTGGCTGATTACCTTCTTCGCTTCAGAGTCTAAACAACTGCTGAGAGAGTCGGGTTCCTCTGAGAGATCTTCCTGAGAGAGAGAGAAAGAGAGAACGAGAAAGCTGCCAGCGCTGCGAGCAGGCTGTTTCTCCCGGTCAACAGAGCGTGTGATACGCATCGGCGGACGGTGAGCTGGGTCTATCCTCCCTCGCCTGGGCGTTCTCTGGGTCCGGTCCTTCACAAGAGCGGTGAGTATAAGGGCGTTTTCCCTAAAAGAGCAACACGGTCGTGCAGCGCGTCTTTTTCAAGATGTCGCTCCGACCGTGCGTTTCTGGATGTGGTGGTTCCCTGTCCTCGGATGATGGGCACGAGCACTGTGTTGCATGCCTGGGGGTCCAGCATGTTAATGCGGTGCTCGCGGGCAGCGCATGTCGTCATTGCGATGCCATGTCTGTTGCGCAGCTAAGATCGCGGATCGCTCTTGCAAAAGGGCGATCCACCCCTGTTGTCTCCCGCTCCGCGGTGGGCACTCGGGCAGATCTGAGGGTTACAGTGGGGGCTAACCCGCCGCCTTCGGGCTCGCGGACCTCCCACTCCTCAGCGCGCTCCATCCAGGAGTCGAGTGAGAGAAGCGCTCCATCCTCCCGGATGGTCGCCCTCTCACTCGATGACGCCGAGGACCAGATGTCCATCAATGCATCGGAGGGTGGGCTGTCATTTTCCGACGAGGATTCGAACCCGCTCCCGCCCTCCGGGGTGAAGAGCGAGGCGTCGGATTTAGAAGCGGATATGATGGCTGTGCTTTCCCGGGCTGCTTCGGCCGTGGGGCTGGAGTTGGTTTATCCCCCAGCTCCGCGGCCGGACCGTCTAGATGGGTGTTACGTGGAGGCTAAGAAGAAGGCGCTGTCTTCTAAGCCTCCCGTCCCCTTCTTCCCGGAAGTGCGCCGTGAGCTCACGCAGTCTTGGAGGGCACCTTTTTCTGCCCGATCTGCGTGTGCTTCCGCCCTCACCACCCTGGATGGTGGGGCAGCCAGGGGGTACGAGACGATTCCCCAGGTTGAGCGTGCCATTGCGGTCAATTTATGTCCGCGTGGCACCTCCTCCTGGCGTGGTCATCCTCGTCTCCCGTCCAAAGCGTGCAGGTTATCTGCGTCCCTCGGGGCCAGAGCCTATGCTGCTGCGGGCCAGGCTGCCTCCGCCTTGCATGCTATGGCCACGTACCAGCGCTACCAAGCGCAAGCGTTGTCGCAGCTGCACGAGGGTGGTTCCGACCCAGGCTTAATGCATGAGCTACGCACCGCGACCGACTATGCTCTGAAAACCACCAAGTCGGCGGCGCGTGCCTTGGGAAGGACGATGTCCACACTAGTGGTCCAGGAACGCCACCTCTGGCTAAACCTGGCGGATATGCGTGATGTCGACAAAGCTCGCTTTCTTGACGCACCCATATCCCAGGCTGGCCTGTTCGGCGACACCGTCGGTGAATTCACCCAGGAGTTCACGGCGGTGAAGGAGCAGTCGAATGCGATGGGAGAGGTCATCTATCGGCGGGCACGTAAGACCGCTCCCCCCGCTGAGCCATCCACATCGGCTGCTCCTCGCCGAGGGCGCCCGCCTGCGGCCTCAAGACCAGCTCCGCTGCCGCCGCCCGCTCCACCGGCGAAGCGACAGCGTCGAGCCTCCCGCAGGCGTCCAGCGCCCCCGCCCCAGGGCGCCGCTAAGTCCGGTAAACGGACCGCGAAGCGACCCTGAGACGGGCCATCCGGAGAGGAGGGAACATGCTCTTTACCCGGTGGAGGGCCGGGATCAACATCAAAAAACGGTGTTTTTCAACACCCGGCTGCTGACTCTGCGGTCAGCGGCCACCAAATTCTCAATGAAAGAGCATTTTCTCCCTTCCCCGGATGTGACAGCCCGAACACTGCCGGTCTGGGACGCTATGCCTTCCAGCTCGCAGGATCGGTGCTCCTCGCCAGTGGCTCCGAGTGTGCTGCAGGAGGGCCTCCCTCCTCACACGCTCCGAGCCCCCTTCCAGGACCCTGGGAGGAAGGTGAGAGTGAATCTCTCACCTCCTGCTCATCTGTGGGACCCCAGTGCTTCCCAGGTGAGCCCTCCCACTCCTTGCTGCCCCACCGCTGGTGCGTCAACGATTGTGCCTTTGGTGCCACTTGCGCGGGCTCTGCCGGCCTGGTTAGCGCTGGCCAGCCCGTCGCAATGGCTCATTCGCACAATCAGACTCGGCTATGCGATTCAATTCGCCAAACGGCCCCCCAAGTTCACGGGCGTGTATTTCACCAGGGTCAGTCCTGCGTGCGCCCCTGTCTTGCGCGAGGAGATTGCTGCCCTCCTGGCGAAGGGTGCAATCGAGCCGGTCCCTCCAGCCGGGATGAGGTGCGGGTTTTACAGCCCGTATTTCATCGTGCCCAAAAAGAGCGGTGGGTCACGACCAATCCTAGACCTGCGCGTCCTGAACCGCTGTCTGCACAAGCTGCCGTTCAGGATGATCACGCAGAAACGCATCCTCCGGTGCGTCCGTCCTCAGGATTGGTTTGCAGCAATCGACCTGAAGGACGCGTACTTTCATGTCTCCATTCTTCCACGTCATCGCCAGTTTCTGCGATTCGCGTTCGAAGGTCGAGCATGGCAGTACAAAGTCCTCCCCTTCGGGCTCTCTCTGTCTCCGCGGGTTTTCACCAAGCTCGCGGAGGGTGCGCTGGCGCCCCTTCGGCTCCAGGGCATTCGCGTACTCAATTATCTCGACGATTGGCTGATTTTAGCCTCCTCGCGGGATCAGTTGATTGCGCACAGAGACAGGGTGCTCCGGCACCTCGACCTACTGGGGCTTCAGGTCAACCGAGAGAAGAGCAAGCTCGCCCCCGTGCAGAGCATCTCTTTTCTCGGGTTGGAGCTGGACTCGATCAACATGATGGCGCGCCTCTCTCGGGGGCGCGCCGAGCTGATGCTGAACTGTCTGCGAGAGCTCGACAGCAGAACAGTGGTCTCTCTGAAAACTTTTCAGAGGCTCCTGGGGCATATGGCATCCGCAGCCGCGGTCACGCCGCTCGGATTGCTCCATATGAGGCCGCTCCAGCATTGGCTTCACGATCGGGTCCCCAGACGCGCATGGCTCACGGGCGCACACCGAGTGGTCATTACCCCGCTGTGTCGCCGTGCCCTCACCCCCTGGAGGGACCCTGTGTTTCTACAGGCCGGAGTGCCTTTAGAACAAGTGTCCAGGCATGTCGTCGTATCGACGGATGCTTCCAGTACGGGTTGGGGGGCCATGTGCTGCGGGCATGCAGCTGCGGGTCCTTGGAGAGGAACCCGGTTGCATTGGCATATCAATTGCCTGGAGCTGTTGGCAGTGTTTCTCGCTCTGCGCCGTTTTTTACCGGTGCTAGGGGGGAAACACGTGCTGGTCAGGACGGACAGTACGGCGACGGTAGCGTATATCAACCGTATGGGGGGTATACGCTCCCGCCGCATGTCTCAGCTCGCTCGCCGTCTGCTCCTCTGGAGTCGCGGTCGACTCAAGTCGGTACGTGCCATTCACATTCCGGGCGAGCTCAACCGTGCAGCCGATGTGCTCTCACGGCAGCTCCCTCTCCGGGGAGAATGGAGACTCCACCCCGAGTCAGTTCAGCTGATTTGGGCGCGTTTCGGGGAGGCTCAGGTCGACCTGTTCGCTTCTGCCGAGAACGCCCATTGCCAGTGGTTCTTTTCCCTGACCGAGGGCTCCCTCGGCACGGATGCACTGGCCTACAGCTGGCCTCGGGGCATGCGCAAGTATGCGTTTCCCCCAGTGAGCCTACTCGCACAGCTACTGTGCAAGGTCAGGGAGGACGAGGAGCAGGTCTTGTTAGTTGCGCCCCTTTGGCCCAACCGGACCTGGGTATCAGAGCTCTCTCTCCTCGCGACGGCCCCCCCCTGGCGGATCCCTTTGAGGAAGGACCTTCTTTCTCAGGGGCAGGGCACCACCTGGCACCCTTGCCCAGATCTCTGGAACCTCCACGTATGGTCCATAGACGGAGCGAGGAAGACTTAGGTGACCTACCGGCTGCGGTGGTTAACACCATCACTCAGGCTAGAGCACCCTCTACGAGGCATGCCTACGCCCTGAAGTGGAGTCTATTCACTGATTGGTGCGCTTCTCTTAGAGAAGATCCCCGGACTTGCCAGATCCGTGTTGTGCTTGCTTTCCTTCAGGATAGGTTGGAGCGGAGGCTGTCACCCTCCACACTGAAGGTTTACGTCGCTGCCATTTCCGCTCACCATGAGTTGGTGGATGGTGGCACCGTGGGTAAGCATAACCTCATCATCCGGTTCCTCAGAGGTGCGAGGCGATTACATCCACCCCGCCCCCCTCTCATGCCCTCTTGGGATCTCACGGTAGTGCTTACGAGCCTACGTGGAGATCCGTTCGAACCACTCGACACAGTATCCTTGAGATTCCTGTCCTGGAAGACAGCTCTGCTGGTCGCGTTGGCATCGATCAAGAGGGTCGGGGACCTGGAGGCATTTTCGGTCAGTGACTCGTGCCTTGAATTCGGGCCGGCATACTCTCACGTTGTCCTGAGACCCCGGCCCGGCTACGTGCCCAAGGTTCCTACCACACCGTTTAAAGACCAGGTAGTGAGCCTGCAAGCGCTGCCTACGGAGGAGGCAGACCCAGCCCTTTCATTGCTGTGTCCTGTTAGCGCTTTGCGTATTTATGTGGACCGCACTCAGAGCTTAAGATCCTCTGAGCAGCTCTTTGTCTGTTATGGTGGTCGGCAGAAGGGAAGTGCTGTATCCAAACAGAGGTTGGCTCACTGGATAGTGAATGCCATCTCCCTCGCTTATCAAAGCCAGGGTGAGCCGTGTCCCCCGGGAGTTAGAGCGCACTCCACTAGGAGCGTCGCTTCCTCTTGGGCGTTGGCACGCGGCGCCTCTCTAACAGATATCTGTAGAGCTGCGGGCTGGGCGACACCCAGTACATTTGCGAGATTTTACAATCTCCGAGTGGAGCCAATTTCCTCACGTGTGCTGGGTAACCCCGGTGAATGAGGAAATTAGGTTGGTGTTGTAACACGCTTGCTGCGCCTCTCTCTCTAACACAGAGATACGTGCGCTTTTCTTACTCTGTCTAGTTGAGCTTCCCCACTAGGTGAACCCTACAGAGCTCCTCCAAGGCCCCCAGCACCTGACTCGTCGGAGGAGTCAGGTGTTCGGCCCGTTACGTTGTTGGCATGCCCGCTGGTCAGCCCGCGTTCTGGGTATAGGTGCCTGCTATGAGTGATCCCCGCTGGTGATCCCATATGCCCACTCAGCCACGGTATAGTTCCCTCCTTCGGGTGGGCTCGTGTCTTCCCTCCCTGCTAACCATCTTCGTATGCGCTCTCCCCCTTCCAGGGTTAGACCATATGTTTATTGCCACCAGGGCTCCCCAATTGTTGGGCAGCAGTTGGCCTCCGCAGCGTCCTCCCTATCGGGACTGTACGCTTTCCCAACGTACTGTCGTATTCTAAAAATTCCTAGAGAACTCTAGGTTCATTTTTTACGACTCCCCAAAAAAATATAAATAAACCTTTGATCTTCACAGGTAAGTAAAGGTAAGTTAGGGCCAGGGGACACGTTGGAAGGCTGCGTCCCTGGTGATGACAGTGCGCTCACGCCTAGAGCCTGGCTAACTTCTCTCCAGTGACGTGGTAAGGTTCAATCACTGTGGCGTTTTCCATAGATTTCCCCATAGTGGAAGTTTCCACATAGCATTGAAGTTCCCCTCCCGCTGGGGAACGGAACGGTTACTAAAGTAACCCTCGTTCCCCGAGGGGGGGAACGGAAATGCTATGTTCCTTCGCCACAGTGGTTGCCCCTTTTTGCTGACAGCTGTTTAGCCTCTTCAGCGAAAGAAAAAAGGTAATCAGCCAAGCCATCTGATCCCTTTTTAAATCGATTTGATTACAAATGGGTATCAGCTGGGCTTGCTGATGCCGCCAACTCATTGGCATTTCATTGGCCCGTTATATACTCTTTCAGACGATTGGCTTCTGACGAAATCCCCATAGTGGAAGTTTCCACATAGCATTTCCGTTCCCCCCTCGGGGAACGAGGGTTACTTTAGTAACCGTTCCGTTTTTTTTACACTTTTCATCCGGTTTTGTAGTTCTTATTGAATTCATGTCCAACGCGCAGTGTACTGTGGGCAACATCAGCGGTTAGTGTATGGACACGAAATAGTAAACCTTCTGGGAATTTTTGACATACTCTTTTCAGCATACTACGATTTGGGACATACTAATTCTGTTTTCACATACTATTTATGACGGATAGTATGTGGATTGGGACGCAGCACTTGACTAGTTAGATCAGCGGTGTTTGACTAGAGTCTGCTATGAAAGGGGGCGGGATTAAACTGATGATTAGACATTTAGAAAAAAAAAGCAAGTGATTGGTCCATATTTAAAATTTCTGTCCAAAGAGATCATGTTCCGATCTTCTATTGGTCTCACGCAATTACATGATATGATTTTGCAGGTCAGAATTCACCATGCTTGAACTTTGCAATGCAGAAAACTACAAAACTTGTCGCATGAGCTTGCGTTTCCAGTCTGCTGCATTCGCATCTGTACGAATGGAAGTCTAGAAGGGAGAAAGGTCCAGTGTGGTCGTGGCTTTAGTTATTAGTTTAACTGTGTTTGATCAGGGTTGAAGCTGAAATCAGCAAGAACAGGATTTGGCACCCCTGTAGTAACCCCTTCTGGCGGCACCCATTTACCTTCTACTGTACTTCGAAGTAGGGTCTAAAGCCGCCTTTCCACTGCACACGACATTTGGACACGACTGTCGGAATACGCCCCCTTGTGGCAATCGCACAGAATTTTCAGTGTTGTCGTGCACCGTGGGAGAGCAGATGATTCTCGTGGTGTCCGAAATAAAGTGCAAAAAGAGCCTTTATTCTCTGTGCGTTCACTATGGTTGAATGAATAGTAGAAGCTCATAGACCTCAAAAACTTTTGGAGGGAATGTGGAGACAGCATTAAAAATTATATTTTGTACTCCTCATTTATGAATATAAAATGTTATTTTTTTAAATACAGACTTTTTCGGATAAAAAAATAACGAAAATCTCGAATTTCTCATCTCGCGCGCACGAACCTGCTTGGAGAACACTGGAATACATCACATCCGGTCGGACGGTCGCATACAATCAAGTCGCAGGAGTTCAAATATTCTAATGGATCCGCAGGTCAAATCGGATCCGAATTTTCCGCATACAGAGATGATCGGAACTCCACGCAGCTCCCGGACTACTCTCCACTTGAAATGAATGATTTCCGGTCTGTCGCTTTTCGTTTGCAGTGGAAAGGCGGCTTTAACCCAGCACAGTAGGAACTACCAATGAGACCAGTGTATTTTGATTTTTTGGATGCATGCCATATGAAATTTTAAAAAGCTATGATATAAACACAGTCATACAGTTACTCTACTTGTTATCTTTCATATTTCCATGTCGATGTCTTTGAATATTGCACTTAAATGATGATTCTTATGTCACTTCAGAGTTTTTACTCATGCTGGAAATGAAACCAACATGATGGCTAGTTCATTTAACTATGCAGTACAGTGGCCTAAAAACTTACAAATATGATGAATGAGTTGAGCAGGAGCACATTGTATTTAAAATAATTTAAATAAAAAACATGGAGAATTTGAATGCAAGTAATGCAAGTCATTTCCATCCATTACCATCTGACATCTGATTTCATACACTTACCAATGGCAGGAATTACATGGGAAGCAGCATGTCTGTCACACTTCCATTCTCCACGACCGTTCCCTGTGCAAAGACACTGCAGAGTGTATCCACTGGAGTCAATTTTGCTCCAGGTTTCACCAATACGGTATGAGGCTCTGGTGTCCTGGTCATTACAGCGGTCTGGAGAAGACAAATGAAATACATCCAGCATGTAGTCAAGCCTTTTTATTAAAATACTTTTACATCCATTAATCCCACTCTAATTTAACGGGCCATGCTTGTTTGGGAAACAAACATCACACTTCAGTAGGGTGTCTTTATTTATGACCATAATGAAGTGTTTGCCAACACTTTGAAGGCAGAACAGTTGAAGGAAGCCGAGATCCTAATGGTGTTTGTTCGCACACTTGACTTCCTCTCACTCAAGACGTTAACTTCAATAGCCCTGGAAAGTGCATGCTGTAATTTTCCATGTGCATACTCACATCCAGCCATAGGAAGCTTGCAACTTTGTTTTAATAAGGGTGTGTTGTGCAAATAGCAACAAAGTCATGAAAGAGAAATAGGAAAACGCAGTGCTTGGGGGGAAAAAACACGGGACATCTCCTAAGCAACAAAGAAGTCACAAATACTGAAATGTAAAGACGTGCACTTACTTCTGGAGGTACAGGTGATGCGTCCGTTTCCCTCTCCCAAACATGTGCAGTCCACGATCATCCAACCTTGATAGGGTTTCTGCCATGTCTGACCAACCACATATGAAGATCCCAGTGAGTCATCATAGCAACGCTCCGCTGTGAAGATACAGTAAATTTAGCATCTCGTTCTTTCCACTTGGGTGTGACATGCCAAATTTCCAAAAAAAGAGTCACATGTGTGCAGCTTCATATTAGTGGGCATAACCAATCCCAACCAAGCAACAAATAAATAAACAAACCAATCAACAAATAGTACACTGTTAAAAAAATAGAAGTAGCGAAATGTTGGCTTCATGACTATATGTTAGTTAGTTAGACAAAAAAACATGACAAAGTCATCTGGACTATAGTAAAAATAAGTTGTATAAACAATTGTTGGGTCAACTAATGAATGATTGTTGAAATTACTTAAAAATACATTAAAGAAATATGTATTGTTACTTAAAAATTCTTAAATTGACATTAACAGAAGTTGGTCAGAAAGTTTACGCATACTACACTTTCAAAAAGTTGACACAACTTTGAGTTGACTCAAGTACTGCACTTCACTCGAAGTACTTTTATTCTTTATTAGCTCAATTTAAGTTGAGTCAACTAAAAAAAGCTCTGCAGCAAGCCTTACAATATTAGGTAGAGTCAATTTTTGCCTTTTTTAGAGTGTACTTAAATACAAAGGTCAAACCTTAAATACTGTTAAACTTAACTCCCAGGAACCCTCCAATAAACCTTCTTCAAATATTTCTCAAGTGATGTTTAACAGACCAAGAAAATCTTCACAGTATTTCCTATAATATTTTTTCTTCTGGAGAAAATTTGTTTATTTTTTGTTATGTTTGGCTGAAGTAAAAGCAGTTTTTAAAACTATTTAAGTTTAATCTTATTATCCAATCCTGTTATATAACTTATATACTGTATATTTATTCTAAAGAGACTGATAATATTGATATATATTTTTATTTATTGGCTACTAAACAAACCAATGTTATCCACTAACTTGTCAAATTATCTTAACATACTATCTTAACATAACAACCTAGTTAAGCCTTTTCATTACACTTTAAGCTGAATTCGTAGCAAACTAGTATCTTACACAATAAGTAGAAAAATAATATACACTGTCATCAATGGCAAAGCCAAAAGAAATTAGTTATTAAACTACTGAAAATTTGTTGAGAAAAAATATCTCTTTGTTAAACAAGTCTTGGGGGAATTCAACTTTTATATTAGGGCTAAAGACAAATGTCCAGGTAAACATTGACTCACAGACAGGTTTGCAAGTCCACTCTCCCTTTCCATTGCCAAGACACACACATTCAAGCATGTAGTCTCCGGTGTCATGTGGTCGCGTCCAGGTGTCCCCGATTCTGTATGAATTCCCCCCTTCATGGCAGCGATCTGTACACAAGCAAAAACAGATTAGCTTAGCAATGGGAGAAACCTTGATGTGCTATTAATCTTTGGTCTTTTACTTACTTGCAATGGTGCAGCTAATTTTGCCCTTGCCAGACCCAATACAAGTACAGTCCCATATCATGTTATCCTTTGGTCGCTCGTAGGTCTCACCGACTCGGTAAGAACGTGCATTGAATTTGTCATAGCATGACTCCTCGGCTGTAGGTGGCAATAAATAAATAAATAAATAAACATTACATTTATAAATTAGCTACCTAAATTCCATAATCCATTTGGATCTTTATGACAAATTAAAAAAACTTTGAGGGAATAAAACTTTTTATATTCTTTAAGACCCTCAAAACACATATTTTGATTTTTTTTACATTTATTATTATTATTATTATCATTATTATTATTATTATATTTTTAAGAGATATAACCAGTTATACATGTTGTGTACTTGTAATTTCTATAAATTTTTTCTGCTTGGGAAAAAATGTCTTTATATACAGTACATGGTAGTTAAATTGTTGTACAAATGTTTACTACTGTAGTTGCATTGCCTACATTTGGCTTGTTCAATCGAAAAGTAATCATTTAACTATCAATTCTCATAATGCTAAGACACTATTTTCATGGTCCCTAATGCACATTTTGCTGACTAAAAGAAGCATTGCAACTACATACAAATTAATTCTCATTTGAGTATCAGTAGGCTGTCTGCTAAATATCTGCTAATCTGCTCCTTTAACAGACATTTAACTGACTAAAAGAAACTTTGCAAGTTCATGTCAGTTTACACTAACCCTAACCCCAAACTAACAGCCTACTTATAATCTAATTAGAACTAGTTGGCATGTAGATGCAATGTAACTTAAATTCAACAAAATGTGCTAAAGGGACCATCAAAATAAAGTAATTCTTATATTGTTAAACATTTCATGAATTCTGAAATACTGACAAAAATTTCTATGTGGTTTATTTTTTCCACATACACTAATTTATATATAAAAAAGCTGTTTACATACAATATAAATGGTTTTAGTTAGCATTTATTAAATAATTATTTTATATTTTATAAGATAAGAATGTAGAAATGCGAAAATAATATGCAAAACTTGAATATGTTTTCTCTTGTTCAAACAAATATACAAACAAAACAAAGGAGAAAATAATAATAATGCAAAAAATAAATAGATAAAAGTTTATTTTTTTGCAATATGAACCTTCAAAACATGAACCTTGTGAAGAGGCTGTACTAGAAAACAGCGAGCGGTACAAAAAATGACGAAGAATGTAGCTTTATAATTTAAATACTGATGAAGCCATAATAGCAAGTTCATTAATAAAGTGTAAAAAATTATTTATATTTATGAATGAAGAATTTTGCAAAGCATAAAAGGTTATTAACTGGGTTCTGCTGTGTGCAATCTTCCTTATTTACACCAAATTTAACTCATTTATAGCCGAAAGGGTTTACATGGATATTGAAATGAGACATTCTGTCATGTACAAAAACTTGAATTTATTATAAGGGTTCAGTAAGGCTTCATATTACACACAGAAGTTGACCAGACAACTCTTTAACACAGGCTACACTGTAGGTACGTAATTGCGCAGGAAAGCATATATTAAACGTTATGCCAATTAATACAATCTCAAAATAAATAAATAAATAAACGAGCACGAATTATAAAACGCATAAGCGCTCACCTGCAGGTTTGGATCTACATTTGACCCCTGAAGCTCCCTCACAAGTGCACTTGAGAGTGCTGTCCATGTAGGGCCGCTCCCACTCATCGTTCATCCTGTATACACGGCCGTTGTCATTGCAGCCGTCTGAAGGGACGGTAAAAAACGAAATTAAATACTAAAACAACAAATATATGACTATATAACACACTTACACTGCGAACTGTTATCTTGAGGTCAGATACAGACATTAAAATTCGGAGCTTATACGGAAAGTTCGTGTTTTATCTTCATATTAATAAGTCGATGTACTTACTTTCGTGGATGGCTAAACTCCTGGCCTCCTCGTAGACCGTGTCCAGCTGGATTTGCTGCTGCTGGGTTTGTCTTTTGCTTTTCCCTGCAGATTGTGGCATGCAGTGAACAGAACCGCCGATGCACAGCAGCAGCAGGAGTCTCTTTATTGACTCACGGGTCATTTTCACCCGCTGTATGGAGAGCAGCTTCTGGCGTTGACTGTATTTCGTATTTCAGCTGCTTCCCCTGACTGTATCCAGTACTGCAGCTCCGCCGTCCAGCTGATGTGGGACGAGTGCGCTTTTAAAGGGGGGTTTTATCCTGAGTAGGGAGAGAGAGAGTGAGTGAGAAAGTTTGGGGGCTTGATGGGAGGATCTCTCACCCTCTCCAGTCTCTGCGTCACTGTCGGGAAATCTGGCAAAACTCAAGCATCACCTGCGCAGTCATGAACCCGCAGGTAACTGTCATCTAGAGTTCACATTTATTCAGAGCTGAACATGTTATGTTTACTTTGTTGATATATTTTAGATAATATATAATGATGTGTATATATAATTTATTTATTTAATATATATCATAAAATAATATTTATTATAAAAATATATATATTATAAAATATTAAATAAATATATATTGTAAAATAATATTTAATACAATGGGGGCCTCACGGTGGCACAGTGGGTAGCACAATTGCCTCACAGCAAGAAGATCGCTGGTTCGAGCCTCGTCTCGGTCAGTTGGCATTTCTGTGTGGAGTTCGCATGTTCTCCCGGTGTTGGCGTAGGTTTCCTCTGGGTGCCCCCACAAGTCCAAAGACATGTGCTATAGGTGAATTGGGTAGGCTAAATTGGCCGTAGTCTATGTGTGTGAATGAGTGTGTATGGATGTTTCCCAGTGATCAGTTGCAGCTGAAAGGGCATCCACTGCTTAAAACACATGCAGGATAAGTTGCCGGTTCATTCTGCTGTGGCGACCCCAGATAAATAAAGGGGGCCGACAAGAAAATGAATGAATGAATACAGACAATGGAAGCCCATATTTAAAAAAAAAAAAAAAAATCTATGACACTTAATACTTAAAAAAAAAAGGTAAAAATGATTCCATCTGTAAACTAAAATTAAATACTTATAATTATTTATTAATTTTAGCTAATATCATTTTTAATTTGATTTAATTACATTTAATTTCGGACAAAAAAATATCATACATAAAATATCTTTAACAAAAAATACATTTCAACATGGTCAAAAATGGAGCAGGGTGAAGCTCAAGCTTATTATTTTCCCACCCCATTACCACACACATTATTCGTCTATTACTTAAACTTATTTCTTTTTTCTTTCTTTTCTTTTTACATGAGACATATTTTATCCTTTTGGCATCTTTAACACTATTTGATTCCCTCTGTACATTTACATTTTATAACAGACTCAAAAAAAAACATAGTACTGCAGGTATAGAGTACCTTTAAAAATGTTTTAAAGGTAAAATTTGTATAATATGAACTAAAAATAATACTTATGTATTACTTTGTTTGTTTGTGTAAAAAGAAATAGCCTGAGAGAATTGTTTTTGTTATTTGGTGACATTTAACAACCCAGTGCAAAAGCCTATAAAAAACGACAATTTAATATTCATTAGAATATTCAATAATAAATCATTAATTTTTAACGATATATTTTTAATTAACAAAACATTTTACAATATGTATTTATTTGTTTATTTTAATAAATTAATTATTATATTCTAGCGTGTGTTTACAATTTCCCAAGTTGGTAATAGCATCCATCTATCTATAGTTATAAATATCTATCCATCCATCCATCCATCCATCCATCCATCCATCCATCCATCCATCCATCTATCTATCTATCTATCTATCTATCTATCTATCTATCTATCTATCTATCTATCTATCTATCTATCTATCTATCTATCTCTCTGTCAATCTATCTATCTGTCTGTCTTTCTGTCTATCTATCTATCTATCTATCTATCTATCTATCTATCTATCTATCTATCTATCTATCTGTCTGTCTGTCTGTCTGTCTGTCCGTCCGTCCGTCCGTCCGTCCGTCCGTCCGTCCGTCCGTCCGTCCGTCCGTGCGTCTCTGTCTGTCTATCTATCTATCTATCTATCTATCTATCTATCTATCTATCTATCTATCT
>CAIGQQ010038154.1:6422934-6435378 GCA_903798035.1 Danio albolineatus
ACACACACACACACACACACACACACACACACACACACACACACACAGATACCCTTGATCTGCAGTGTTGCCCCCTTTTGGCAGCCTTGGATTGAGCATAATTTAACCAAGTCAAAAAGTTATGGAGGTCATGTAAAGAGTAGTTCGATTCATATTTGTTGTGGGTTATTTTGTCAGTTTCCTACCATGTAAAACGCAGGACTGCTTTACAAGTTTGGAGTGTGGACAATTATTGTCTTAAAGGGCAAAAATCCCCCTCATTCGGTTCAAGTCTTTTTTCCAGAAATGCTCCGAGATGGCCGTGGAGCTCTGAGGGCAGAGGGACGAGTGGACATGGCTGGCAGAGCAGGGGAAAAATAGTGGAGCAAACAACTGTTGTCAGTTGGCTCACAAAATGAAAGTAGACCCATGATTTTCATTCATTTTCTTTTCAGCTTAGTCCCTTTATTAATCTGGGGTCGCCACAGTGGAATGAACTGCCAACTTATCCAGCATTTGTTTTACGCAGCGGATGCCCTTCCAGCTGCAACCCATCACTGGGAAACATCCATACACACTCATTCACACACGGACAATTTAGCCTACCCAATTCCTTTTTGCTTTGAGGCGATCGTGCTACCCACTCATGCCCAGATTAATAATTCAGAGGCCCCTAGGCACAATGTCTTGTAGGGCTCCTACCTGGCCACACCCCTATAGTTGAATTAAAAAATAAGATTAATATAATATTTTTAAAATAAAATTAATCTATAATGTGGGCGACACGGTGGCGCAGTAGGTAGTGCTGTCGCCTCACAGCAAGAAGGTCGCTGGTTCAGTTGGCAGTTTGTGTGGAGTTTGCATGTTCTCCCCGTGGTCGCGTGGGGTTTCCTCCGGGTGCTCCGGTTTCTTCCACAGTCCAAAGACATGCGGTACAGGTGAATTGGGTGAGCTAAATTGTCTGTAGTGTATGTGTGTGAATGAGAATGCATGGATGTTTCCCAGAGATGGGTTGCGGCTGGAAGGGCATCCGCTGCGTAAATCAAATGCTGGATAAGTTGTCGGTTCATTCCGCTGTGGCGACCCTGGATTAATAAAGGGACTAAGCCGAAAAGAAAATGAATGAATGAATGAATAATCTATAATGTATTGCCCGCATTTTAAAAATAAATGATATACAGTACATATATATTTCTAATCTACAACGATTTAACATATTTTAAAGCATTTAAAACATACTTTTGAAAAAAAATTCTAATAAAACTAGTGAAAATGAATGGATTTAATATACTTGTTCAAGTTCAATAAAGCAATTTAGGTAGTAGGTAAAAAAGGGTATTTCTAACTTCTGAAAACTTATAATGCATATGTATATAACACCTCTCCAATCCTGTTCCATGAATGTGAGTCCTCCATATTACACACACTTATTAATGATTTCTACTTGTCTTCCTCATGATGAAGAGTAGGCAAAATTTTAAATATAGTGGGGGAAAAAAGAAGAACGTGTTCATCAGACGGTGGATTCGAATCGGGTTGATGATCGATTGTGTCAAAACATGTTTCCATTCGCTTTATGAGCTACACCACTCACACTGCTATCAGTTGCGCGCTTAAGTCATTCAACTAGCTTATTCCAAAGAGGTGCGCTATTTGCGCTTAGCCAGAATAGACTCTCCAAAATCTGCATTTTTTTTGCCCCCCTTGCAGGGGCCCCAAGTTAAGCCAAGTGCCAAGCCAAGTGGCTGCACCACCGTGAAGCCCACCCATGATTTTATAGTTTACAAAGTTAAAATGCAAAGAAATAAACAGTAATTTAATGTCCTGCTACATTTGTTATTCTTAATTTCATACACACTTAACTACAATGTGTTATATTATTATAAAGATAATCGCATAATAAACACTACAAATAAGAGGCCGTGAGTAGCACGATCGCCTCTTAGGTTATTGGTTATTCTTGTGTATAGTTAACTGAGCAGCAAAAAATAAAATTAAAAATTAGAGCAAACTACTGTAAATTAGTACTTAAAATAGTACATATAAGTGCCCAAGTTTCCACAAAACAATAAATTTGTTCGACAAATTTCCTGGTACAGGAATTATTTCATGCTTGTTTGTTAGCTGAGGGAGGGGCCAGTTTGAGTCGGACTCAGCATTGTGAGGACAGTGTGTGTAATCTTGTCCAACGCCCACAGATGTCTGTGAGCAGCAGTGATTTTCCACGTTCTTGCAAGAAGGAACAGAGATCCACACACCTGTGCAGACGAGGGCTGTTCACACACTCATCCACCATTCAATCACTGGGGTGCTGTTGATTTCCACACTTCAGCAGTCTAGGGTTCTGGCTATAAATTACACATTTATTTGATTGATACAGTAAACATAATCAAATATTTTGTTGTAATGTGTGGCGGCATGGTGGCTCAGTGGTTAGCACTATCGCCTGACAACAAGAAGGTCGCTGGTTCGAGTCTCAGTTGGATCAGTTGGCCTTTCTGTTTGGAGTTTGCAATTGGATAAGCAAAATTGGCCATAGTGTATGGGTGTGTGTGTGTGAATGAGTGTGAATGGGTGTTTCCCAGTGTTTCCAAAACAAATGCCGGAATAGTTGGTGATTCATTCCACCGTGAAGTCCCCTGATAAATAATGGACCAATCTGAAGGAAAGTGATTGAATGAATGGTCTCTGTTTATTAAACTGAGAACTCTACACACTTCAGTTGTATTATATTGAAGGTTATTCAAACATGATATCATGTTTTCACTCAGGGACTCTCATTTGTTGTAACTTGTGTTCAAGATGTTTTCATTACATGTTCTGCCAGGACCAGGTGGGAGTACATTTACGGTCAGCGGGATAAAGCCAGCGAGACACTGTCAACCCTTTTAAGGGGTGTTTGTGAGAGATTTCTTCCAAATGTAATAGATATGTTTCCATGGAGAGCCGAGACAAACAGTCTTTAGCCACTGAGTCACAGATTGGGCTAATTGCATTTGTATGCCAGATGTTACTGCAATTAGTATGCAAAAAAAAAAAAAAACGACTTCTTGCATTAGTCTGTTTTTTTTGCTACATGCACTAAAAAAATGTGTCATTGGATTTACGAATTTTTTAAAGTTAAGTGAAATCAATTTATATGGGCTGTATTTAGACAAAAGTAATAATTTTTTAAATATTGAAAATAAATTGTTTGTTTAAATTCAGTCCATATAAACCACTTACCTTAAAAGAATGTAGTATATCCAATGAACCATTTTTTTTAGCATACTTTACATTTTAATGTTTTTTTTCCCCCCAACAAGACATTTGTTCAAAAATGGATGGCTGAAAATGTCAACACTTGCAGATAGTTTAGAGCTTGACAAATAGTCTTGGATATTAGAAGTTTTAAAGAATCTGAAAAAGTGGACTGAGATTAAGGGCGTACTCACACTATGCTATCCGAACAGTGCCCAGGCTTGTTTCCCGTTTTGAGAAGTGTGAGTACGCTGAATCGGGCTCAGGAGCGGTTCAGTTGGCCAGCCCTGGCCCGGTTGGAAGAGGTGTGCCTGAGCACGGTTCACTTGGGCTTTGGCGCAGTACGCTTGTAGTGTGAGTGCAAAGTGCGCCTAAGCCCGAAACTGAAGAGGAGACGTGACTTTTGGGGACTGTTTCATATGGATTTATTAATCATTTTTACTGTTTAATGAACGTAAGCTGTCGTAGAATATTAAAGACGCAAACCCCTCGCTGCACCTTCAGCAAACCTCCTAATTCCTGCAGAACCAGGACTTTATGATTGTTTATGAGCGTCAAAGTTGGCTGATCTGTTCTGCGAAATATTTGACTGCGTGTCACTGCATACCAAACGACTAAAACGATATAATGATATAAAGAAATGTCCACTGTGCTGAGCGAGAGCACTTCTTAAACTGAACAGCGCATCATCGATGATGTAAGCGTGCTCAGACCCGAATGTAATGTGAGTGCGGGTCGTCAGTAGAGACAGGAGGGGGGATAAGCGTGCTTCGGCTCAGTTCAAGGCAACTGTACATAATGTGAGTACGCCCTAACATTATCATGCACTGTCAATGCTGGGTTCCACAAAATCGATTTGTGTTGGGGCAACATGAGGTACTATAATTAAGTATGCTTTTTAGGTTTTACAAATTTGAGTGGACTGAACATAAAACTACTTATTTAAAATGAGCTGAAACAACACAATTGTTAAGTTTTTTGGGGGACAACTTAATTAGAAGCTTGAACGAACAGCAAATGGATTTTTTGGAGTGTGATTTGTTATCAGAAACAGACCATTTGTGTATAGTCTCTGACTAGGAAATTAATATTACTGAAACATTTGGAGATCATATATTTGAGTTTCAAAGTTGAGCAGAGCGCACCGTAACATTTTTATTAATATATTTTATTCATTTTTAAATCTTGAATCAAATAAAAGTTTGTAACTTTTCACCTCAACTTACATCAATCAAACTGACTAAAGTATTAAGTTAAACTTAAGCATAAGTATTAAATATAACTTAAAAAGTAGATAAAAGTGATTATCTTACTTAAATAAGTTAAAGCAGGGCAATGCTGTGGCGTAGTGGCAGTCGCAGTGTCGTCTCACAGCAAGAAGGTTGCTAGTTCGAGCCTCGGCTGGGTCAGTTGGCATTTCTGTGTGGAGTTTGCATGTTCTCCCTGTTTTGGCGTGGGTTTCCTCTGGGTGCTGCGGTTTCCCCCACAAGTTAATTAAGAGACTAAGCCAAAAAGAAAATGAATGAATAAGTTAAAGCAAGCATTTTTGTACAGTGCATAAACATTAAATATATAAAATGAGGGGAGATTAATGGATCCTGGGACTGCTATTCTATTTTATTTTTCTGCATCACAGTATGTACTGTATAACAATATATCATCACCATGGACAAATGGTACTTTGAAGGTGTTTACATTTAGATTTATTCACTGTAAACAAATTGTGATCCATCAGTCATGACAAGATATTAATTTATTTCATTGCTAAGTAGTAATTATTAAAGTTATTAAACTAGGTTAATCATGTTCTAACTTCATTTTATAAAGTTACGCCAGCAGTTTTAAGTCAGTTTAACATAATACAAGTTCAATGGACTCATAAGGTTAATTTGATTCAGCTAAAAAATTTAAGGCAACCGGGATTTGTTTTTAATTTTTTTCATCTAGCAGAAGCTTTTATCCAAAGTAACTTACAAATGAGGATAAAAGCTCTTCAAATCACGAGAGACCAGCATTATAAAGATGCAATGACAAGTGAAAGTTAGTTTAGTCTTGCTTTTTTTAAACAAACCAAAGCAAAACATTTTCAAAGAAGTTTCAAACTCCTAAAATCCACAATGAACTTAGTTTTGCTGTAATTACATTACCCTTGTCCTTTCTTTAACCTCTCTTGAAGTATACTGTACAGTATGTGGACTCTAAGAGACTTAATTAAAAATCTTTATACTTTAAAACAATCATTTGCTTTCTGAAACTGTTGGTCTTTTAATCCAGTCCTCCATGTTAACTTACTCTTCTCTCTTTTTCACTCCTCACCTTCGCAATTAGAGTGTTCACACACTTTACATTACACATTCATAGGCAGTATTCCAGTTTCTCCATACTAATCTAGCGGAATGTGACTTCCCCTCATCCAGCTCATGTTGAACTGACAGAGCTTTGACAATGTGCTGGATTCCACACAAACACGCCGCTCCGCTGAACCAGTTCCTCTCTCGGGTGAGCGGATGGCCAATCGCAGTGTTATCCTCAGGGAAACTCAGTGACTCAGCGCTGATGCTCAGGTAGATGTGAGTGTGTGTTTGTTGAGAGTGTGTGAATGCTGACGGTTGTTTCAATCACTCAGAAACTTCAGACCGCTCTCGTCTCTGTCTGGGAGAAACCGTGGCCTTTGGGTCATTTGTAAATAGACATGTAGACAGCTGTCAGAGAAAATATGAGAAATAATGTTTTACAAGGCCCCATTTACACCTGGTCTTAAATGAATACTCCTTTTACACTCCACTGTTACAAATGTGCTCTTTTTACAAGTCACCAAGAGTTAAACAGTTGAGTCTTACAATTTTTTTAAAAAATCTATTCAGCCGATCTCAGGGTCTGATTGGGAATACTTTTAGCTTAGCTTAGCTTAGCTTAGGATAGATCATTGAGTTGGATTAGACCATTAGCATCACTGTAAAAAAAATCCAAAAGAGTTTAGTTTTCCTACTTAAAGCTTGACTCTTCTGTAGTTACATCAAGTGATAAGACTATAAGAAAATAAAAAAATTGTTATACTCTCAAATGGTCTGCTACTTAGTGGCGGTGCTCGCTTGAATGGCACCCTGGGTGAACCACCCCATATACGCCCTCCCTCACGCTTATAAATAGTTGGTTTATAGAAGTATAGTTCTAGTATCTAGAAGGTTACATCTAGTTAATATAGAAAAGGACCATTAAACATGTACATTCAAAAAAAAGTTAGTTGTTTTACCCTAACTTCGGGTAAAATATGGACAAAACCAGAATTGGAATTATTACAAATATTTATAGTTACTATACATAAAATAATAATAATAATTATAGTAATAATTATTATTATCCAATTATTATTATAAATAAAAAACAGAAATCAATCCTAAATGTTACTGGAAAACAAGAAATTTTGACAATTCTATGAAATGCAAAAAGATATATGTTTTATAGAATTATCTGTTCATCTTAGACTTGACTCAAGGCTTAATTAATGTTATGAAGTCTCACCTCCCTCATTATCCATCCTTTCGGCTTCTATAGCCATACTTAGTCAAAATAAGATCATCATCATATCAACTTCTGTTTTGTCAACTAGCAAAACTCGATGCGAGCAAAAGTAATATAAAAGGCTGTTACTCTGGTTTCACAGCGCATGAGCGGTGCATATTTTATCGGCGTGCATGTAAACAACCGGGATTCACACCAGGAGGTGTGCAGGAATGGTTCTCTGTGCACATGTATTAGTTTGCTTTCACCAGCGTTGTTTCAGTTGCACATAGAGAATAACAAACTTTTGCGTGCAAAAGACGCCAAATGGTAATGACCACTAACGTCTTTATTCTGGCATTACCACTCTTGGGATTAATACACTTGCATAAAGTAAAACATATCTCAAAGCTTACTGGCCCACATATGATTTTTACCAGGGCACGTTTTTGTTTTGCACCTCCCCGTGTCGCCCCCAGCAAGATGCCACCCTGGGCGATCGCCCATATTGCCCATGCCTAAATCTGCCACTGCTGCTAATGGTCTAATCTGATTCAATGATTTATGCTAAGCTAAGCTTGACTGAATGGATTCAAAAATGGTAAAACCCAACTGTTTAACTCTCTGATTTTTTTTTTCTTTTATTGTATTTTTTACTTTTTGGAGATTTTGCTTATTTTGGTCAATGTTTACATATAATGTTTTAATTTGTCCACTATCTTTTATTGAGGGGAGGGTCTTTAGGTGGGTGTATGTATGGGATAGTTCTCCCAATATTGCAAAATAAGCTTGTGCAAATTGCACATAAAAGCTAAAAGACATAACAGAATAACACAGCTTTTATTTCTGCTCCGATAGTGTTAGAATCAGGAGTCAGGTATGAGAAAATTTGTTTAAATCATGTGTTTCAACCTACAATCTACAGTTTCAACATGTCGTGCAATGTTTAAAATTGTATCAGAGAGAGTTGGTGCACACAATGCAGCTGAGACTAGGGTGAAAAGGTCATGTATTATAAAAAGTGGATTGTAAGACTTAAGATTACAGCCAGCTCACCTTAGTGAAGTACAAACAGTGTCTGGAAACTGGCAGCACAGGGCGGGACACACACTGCAGGTACAAGGTGAGAGAAGTAATGAAACAGCTGCCTCTACAAGACCCAAGAAGAACTGTTTGCTAAGGTGTCTGACTGGTTATGTTCTGTCTCATGTGACCACTAGAATGTCTAACACTGTTTCTACAGAAGTTTTGTTCTGTAGTGAACCCAGTGCAGTGAATTATACTTTACATTTTCACACAGAAATGCAATATCGTAACCATATACAGTTGAAGAATTATTAGACCTCCTGAATTATTAGCCACCCTGTATATTTTGTTCCCCAATTTTTTTCTTCAGCACATTTCTAAACATAATAGTTTTGATAACTAATTCCTAATAACTGATTTCTTTTATACTTGCCATGATGACAGCACATAATATTTGGCTAGATATTTTTCAAGATACCCGTATTCAGCTTAAAGTGACATTTAAAGGTGTAACTAGGTTTATTAGACAAATTAGGGTAATTAGGCAAGTCATTATATCATGATGGTTGGTTCTGTAGACAATTAAAAATAAACATTGCTTAGGAGGGCTAATAATAATATTGACCTTAAAATGGTTTAAAATGGTTAAAATGGTTTTATTCTAGCCAAAATAAAACAAATAAGACTTTCTCCAGGAGAAAAAATATTGAAGGTAATACTGTGATTCCTAAACATAATTAGGGAAATATTTTAAATAAAATAATAAATATGTTTTCTATTACTTTTGACTTCAACTGCCTATAAAACACCCTTGAAACCAGCAAAAAGTCTTCTTAAAACAGATAGGATGTAGACAAATAATAGCCTACATCCTTACATGGATAATATGCACTGCAAATGCCACTTGGTTTATTGTGCAACGACTCCCAAACATTTGTACGTGCTGTTCATGTGTCCAAATATTTGTTCAGAGCCTCCGTATTGTTATTTATGGACACAGTAATTAACAATATCTATATATAATCATTTCCAGGGGCGTAGTAACCATTATAACTTTAAGAAATGGCTATGTTTGTCCCCTCACGTTTTGACTCATGTCTTCCCACACAAATGTTTTGGATATTTCATACGCCCTCATTTTAATTTGCAATATACAGCTAATCTGGTGCAACATGACTTTCATCATCATACCCAAATGTCAGTCAGACATTGCCATAATTGATCATCTCCTTTTCTTTTTTAGTGAACAGATCTACAGTAGTCAACATTTGAAGTGGATCATCACCAATCAAAGTTGTTCTAAAACTGGACGGCACCACTTCCTATGACAATTTTGAAAAACATTTTTGATACACTTCGAATGTTGACTACTGAACATTTGCGGCCCTTACTGATGATTGTGGTCTCTATTTGGCAGTATACAGACATCTAGGAGTTTTTTTTCCCAAAACAGGCCAGTTTCATGCACAGGCAATGCTTATTTAGTGAGTGACGGTTGCATGACCTGACAATCCGCTGGTGTTCATAGTGTCCTCTGTTCTCCAAATGTACAGACACACAATCACAGGTTGGGTTGAAGGAGACATGCCTAAAATGGGCAAGAATGTCCGTGTTTTCTCTGCTAGCCAAGAGCAAACAAAATGTCCTGAGTCATCACATCCAACCAAAAGCAAGCTAAGAATCACTGTGACCTTTTCTTCGTTTCTTCCTATCGTGGCCTTTTTAGATATGTAATATGTAAATTATTCCTTAAGTTTCAGCTCAAAATACCTGCTCACTTGTCATTTATTATGCCAGGCTGTGTAGAACGTCTTGAGCTGTGTGTGTGTGTGTGTGTGACTCATTCTTGCAGAAAAGCTTCACAACTCCACAACAAACATTCATTCATTTCTTTTCGGCTTAGTCCCTTTATTAATCTGGGGTCGCCACAGCGGAGTGAACCGCCAACTTACCCAGCATATGTTTTACGCAGCGGATGCCCTTCCAGCTGCAACCCATCACTGGGAAACATCCATACAAACTCATTCACACACATACACTACAGACAATTCAGCTTACCCGATTAACCTATAGCGCATGTCTTTGGACTTGTGGGGGAAACCGGAGCACGCCAACACTGGGAGAACATGCAAACTCCACACAGAAATGCCAACTGATCCAGCCAAGACTTGAACCAGCGACCTTTTTGCTGTGAGGCGATTGTGCTACCCGTTGTGTCACCCTCCACAACAAACAACCATTATGAAAATTCCTGGTTCAATCTTACTTTTGACTCAGAAACTAGATCTCTGCTTCATTCATGTCTGTCTCTGTCACTGACTGCTGTTTATCTGATATTACTCAGGAGAAACAGACACACATGTCAGAATGGTGGGCGGTAAGAACCAGCTCATTTGCATTTAAAGGCACAGGCTACAAAAACAGCTACAATTTCCTTTGACCCCCAAATTGGCATCTTCAACAGGATATAATCAATAATCTGATGGGTATTTTGAGCTGAAATTTAACAGACACATTCTGGAGACACAAAAGACTTATCTTACATCTTGTAAAATAGAAGCCCTTTAAAGCCTTGTCTGCAGCTTAAACTCTGGTTTATATTTGGTTTACTGAGCACACAAACATTGAAGTGCACAAAAATAATGGACCATTTTGGTTTTAAACTGTTTTAAATCTATACAAATTTTTACAAACAAACAAAAAAATGAATCAAAGAAAAAAAAACACCATTTCATATAATATTAGTACATGAAGCAATCACGTGTATCAATATATTAGATCTGTGAATCAGTGTATCTTGAAGTTTCAGTGGATACGAAGACAACACACTTCTGACACAATTCAAACAGGCTCCGCCCCCTTAGGCCGTGATTATTTAAATTTCAGAAATTGTGAGGCTTTCCCAGATGTACCCAGGGCTACATTGGAGGCATTTAGAAACTCAATTAATTAAAATTATTTAAATTAAAGTGATTTTTTTATGCTCAATGGTGATATTACATACTAAAGTAAGTTTAAATAGACACATTTAAGCCTAAATTTTCCAAATGAAAGCATTTTATCCCTGTCCACAAATTGACCGACATTATGGGTGACATGCAGAAGTATTTGATTGATAGGTTGTCCAATTATTAAATGCTGTGAGCCAAACCCCGTTAAACCAAACACTGCTCACAGCTGAGTACGCTCAAGATTTCCTCATTTATCTTTTACAATGGTTTGTTTTCAGATGTCAGCACTATCTGAAGGTGACGTAACCCAACAGCTGTACATTTGCTGTTGACGCCCTAGTATTTGGGCTTCCAGACTTTTTCCAAGGATGAGATAACCGGCTTGTTTATCTTGATCATAAAAATTCTGAAGAACAGAAATCAAAGGCCAACAATCAAAGAAATCAAAACAGAAATCAAGTATTCATTTAAGATCCAACGCAGCACCAGTGCCCAAGACTTCAGTGCACATGAAGTAAACCTTCAAAAGGCACATTTTCTCTGGTAAACAAGCAGTCTTCATGCAAGCCTAATTGAAAATAAGCAAATATTATCTGACGGACCGCACAAAATGCTTCAAAGGCGTACAATTTAGACATACAAATCTCCTCCAAACCAAGAAATTTGTACAATCTGTACCTTACCAAACACACACTGGGCTGTGATTCATTTAATAGTGGAAACTTACACTTACAATTTAATAGCCCACTTACAGGAGCACAACTTAGAGACATATGCCTGCATAAAGCTGCTTTCGCAAGAGTTCAATGGCTTTTACAAAAGTCATAAAATCATGTCACACACAGATATAATTTTTACATTAACAGTCCAGATTCTTTGGTACACCAGCACCCAAACATGATTAAATCATGTGTTTATATGCATATTTACCTTATTAACTAAAACAAAATAACAGTAAATGGAATAAAAACAACAAAATTCAATGTGTATTATGTGAGATTATGCTATTTGGTTGTATTACGATTACAGTAATGTTACAGTATTGTTAAGTACTGTTATCTCCCTGTAATCTACCATATCTATTTCACATAAATGCTGATCATTGAAGCTTCTATTCAAACTAAAGAAAAATGATGTATGATTGTATCAACAAAATTATCAAGCTGTACAAGATTTTAGGATTGATAATAATTCATGTTTCTCAACCCTTTGAATTCCACTCTAAGAAATAAAAGACCAATTTCTTATGGTCAAATTGTACTTCTGACACCACTCTAAGCCAGATTTGAATTATTTATTTATTTGTTTTTATTTAATCATAACCTATGGACAAGAGGTCAATCAGGTGTTTAAGATGTCAAATCAACATATCAAATTGATTTCTTAGGATTCATATGATCCTACACTGTAAAAAAAAATCTATAATTTTACGTTTTATTTCCGGCAGCTGGGGTTAAATTACAGAAATTTACCGTAAAATAACGGATATTTAAAATAACAAGAAATTTAAATTCAAGGAAATTTCTGTAATTTAATATCCGTTATTTTACTGTATATTTCTGTAATTTAATATCCCTATTTTACGTTAAATTTCTGTAATTTAATATCCGTTATTTTCCGGTATATTTCTGTAATTTAATATCCGTTATTTTACGGTAAATTTCTGTAATTTAATATCCGTTATTTGACTGTATATTTCAGTATATTTCTGTAATTTAATATCCGTTATTTTACGGTATATTTCTGT
>CAIGQQ010038154.1:6462636-6488289 GCA_903798035.1 Danio albolineatus
AATATAATATAATATAATATAATATAATATAATATAATATAATATAAATGTTCTATCTATGGTGATCCTTAATAAATAAAGGACCAAACTGAAGGAAAATGAATGTATAATATAATATAATATAATATAATATAATATAATATAATATAATATAATATAATATAATATAATATAATTAAATATAATTAAATATAATATAATATAAATATAATACATTATAATATAAATATTCTATCCTAATTAACTTAAAATTAATAAATATGACCCTATTTAGAATCCTGCAGAGCTCCATTTGTCCAGCTGATGGCAGTATATGCACGGATATCACAGAAGAATGTACTTGTATAAACTGCTGTCAACTTTTGATTTTTTAGATAAGACACAGGTATACTTGAAGGAAAAGGGACACAGATGAGTAATTCTGGGGAAGATCAGAGTCTCGTCTGCACACCGCACACAAGCCAAACATATCAGACAAATGAGGGATCAGATCTACGCTTTACACTGAGAGCAGATCTAGCGTCACTGAAGCCCTTCTCTGTTTATCACTGACAGACTGGATGATAAAGAGAACAGAGATGTACTGTACCCTGTTTGAGATTTAACAAGATGACAGATACTTAAGCATGCTAAAAGATTTAGCCAAATGTCAGGGGTCAACACGGAAGGCCCTCTGGCACAGTGACTTAAAATAAATAGCTTTTATACAGTTGTTTTTGTTGTTGTTCTTATTGTTGTTGTATTATAGTTAGTTATTTTTATTAAACTAAGCTTGTTCCAGCTACTTGAAATTATTATTATTATCAGTAATATAATATAATATAATATAATATAATATAATATAATATAATATAATATAATATAATATAATATAATATAATATAATATAATATAAGGGGCGCCACGGTGGCATAGTGAGTAGCACGTTGGCCTCACAGCAAGAAGGTCGCTGGTTCGAGCCCTGCCTGGGTCAGTTGGCATTTCTGTGTGGAGTTTGCATGTTCTCCCCGTAGTTGCGTGGGTTTCCTCCGGGTGCTTCGGTTTCCCCCACAGTCCAAAGATATGCGGTACAGGTGAATTGGGTAGGCTAAATTGTCCGTAGTGTATGAGTGTGAATGTGTGTGTATGGATGTTTCCCAGAGATGGGTTGTGGCTGGAATGGCATCCGCTGCGTAAAAAATATGCTGGATAAGGTGGCGGTTGATTCCGCTGTGGCGACCCTGGATTAATAAAGGGACTAAGCCGACAAGAAAATGAATGAATAATATAATATTATATAATATTTGCAATCATTTCTGCAATTGGATTTGCTTGAAAATTATTACTCTGAACAATTGAACTGGTTACAGTAACCTTATAGTAACCCTTCTTTATTTTATTATCGCAAAAAACCTACATAATACCATAAATACATAATAAATGTTGCTATTTTGTATTGTTGATCCCGTTTATGCAAATACTTGTTTTTATTATTGTTTTTCTTTAAACTAAATGTGAATATAATTACAGATATAAACATCTAACTGTAAAGTTACTAACTGTATGTCAGACGTGATATTTTGTTTTGCTGCGATATATATTGTGATAGGCATCACGGTGGCGCAGTTGGTAGCACAATCGCCTCACAGCAAGGAGGTCGCTGGTTCGAGCCTCAGCTGGGTCAGTTGGCGTTTCTGTGTGGAGTTTGCATGTTCTACCTGCATTCGCATGGGTTTCCTCCAGGTGCTCCGGTTTCCCCCACAGCCTAAAGACATGCGGTACAGGTGAATTGGGTAGGCTAAATTGTCCGTAGTGTATATGTGTGAATGAGTGTGTATGGATGTTTCCAAGAGATAGGTTGCAATTGGAAGGGCATCTGCTGCATAAAACATGTGCTGGATAAGTTGGCGGTTCTGCAACTAACATAGTCAAAAATATATAAGTATAAAAATATAAACTGCTGAAACAGTTCTTGCTGAAACAGTTCTACACCTCCATCATTGAATCAGTCATCTGCACTTCAATAACTGTCTGGTTTAGCTCAGCTACCAAATCTGACCTTCGAAGACTACGTCGAATAGTTCGGACTGCTGAGCGAATCATTGGTACAACCCTCCCTACTCTCCAAGAACTGTACTTATCCAGAGCGAGCAGAAGGGCTGCCAAAATCACTCTGGACCCCTCACTCCCAGCACACTGCCTCTTTGAACTGTTACCTTCTGGGCGACGCTACAGAGCACTGCGCACCAGAACAGCCCGACACAGAAACAGTTTCTTTCCACAGGCAATGCATCTCATGAACACTGGATGATAATAATCGTGGAACCAACATCACTACTTGCTATATACTTTTTACACACACATACACTTATTTAACAACACACTTTACATGCCAATTTGCACGTAACAAATACACTTTTTACACACACATACACTTATTTAACAACACACTTTACATGCCAATTTGCACATAACAAATACACTTTACACACACATACACTTATTTAACAACACACTTTAATGCCAATTTGCACGTAACAGCTGCACATATAACGTTGTATATAATAATACACCTGTACATACACTTGTCAATTTGTATATTTGCGTTTAACACTTACTTCTATTTTTTAAATATATTTATTATCTGTTTTTTGTCCTGTCTCTGTAATTCTGTTGCACTGTAAAAGCTTTGTCACGAAAACAAATTCCTCGTATGTGTGAACATACCTGGCAATAAAGCTCTTTCTGATTCTGATAAAATAATATTTATAATTATCTTTATTTTTTTAATCTTTATTTAAAAAACCTAACCCTGCAATGTGACTATTGCGGATACACACATCGTGATATTGATGCTCACACGAGCCCTACTGTCCACATTGTACTTTATAATAATTTTTGCTAATGCATTTGTTTAGAAATTAATTTAATCTGAACAATTAAACCTCTTTATGTAACTTTTAAAGTAACCCTCTTTATAATCCCAACAAGAAATGTGATCTTGTCATGTGCATACTTTGAGATTACAATATTAGCAGCACTCTTAATACATTCGCCTCCCATTAATCATCCATGGCTTGAGCTGACGAAAGAGGTTGTGAACCCCTGATCCCACAAAGCAGATGCAACTATTGACCCATAATACCATCATACCCTTATGAACCTGAACTCCCAAAACAAGTCATCATGGCCCAGCAGAAAACAGTTCCTCTCACAGACCTCTCTATCTCCATTCCTGCTCTATGGAGGTCCCACATGAGAAAGACAATCTGTGTTTGGAGGAGTGGAGCTGCTGAATAATGTGCATGAGTGTTACGGTACCAACAACGGCCATCCATCATATCTGAGTGCTGTGACATGAAGGTAATATGATCAGCCACTGGGCTCCAGCCAGATCTGAGATGAGGACGTTTGGAGCGGTGAAAATAGAAGTCAGACTTTGACGCCTCATGATAGACGCTGTAGGGCTGTGCAATATAACTATACAGTATAAAAAGTCAGAATTATTAGCCCTTCTGTGATTTTTTTACTTCTTTTTCTAATATTTCCCAAACAGAGCAAAGAATTTTTGGCAGTATTTCCTATAACATTTTTTCTTCTGGAGAAAGTCTTATTTGTTTTATTTCGGCTAGAATAAAAGCAGTTTATAATTTAAAAATATATAGATATATTTGAACCCTGTTGATCTTTGATACGTAACCCTTAACAAAATTTTATATAGCAACATTCTATCAACGATAACTACAAATGTAAATAAGTCTGTATTCGGTGACCTTTGACACTTGTATTGTATATCTTTCCATGTTCTTTTAAAAAAGTTTTTTTTAATTGTTGTTTTTATTTGTTTTGTTCTGAACTGTTTTGAAAAAGAAAAAAAAGGAAAAAAAAACATTTTAGGGTCAATATTATTAGCCCCCTTATGCAATATTTTTTTTCGATTGTCTACAGTTGTTATAAAATGACTTGCCTAATTATCCTAACTTGCCTAATTAACCTAGTTAAGCCTTTAAATGTCACTGCAAGCTGAATACTAGCATCTTGAAAAATATCTAGTAAAATATTACTGTAAATAAGTAATCTATGTAATCTAGTATATAGTACTGTTATCCTGGTAAATATAAAACAAATTCGTTATTATAAATAAATATTATGTTTTGAAATGTGTTAAACATGAAATGTGTAACATAGATGTTAATCCAGCAACATGTCCTACTTGGTGAATCAGGCTGATGTACTATACACTACCATATTATGTTCAAATTACTTTTTTAACTATAAAAGATAATATAAAAAATTAAAAATCAGATAAAAATCAGTTAATTATACAAAAACCTTACAAATGAATAAATAAATATATATGGATAATATTTCAAACATTTTCAATATTGTTATAGTCACAATATTAAATATAAATAATAACAACAAAATCTGCTAAAGCCACAAGTTGTTAACATTTCTAAAACTAACATTACTTATTTATTATTCACAGAGCAAAAAGCAAGACAATTTCTTCCATCATGGCTAGTGTGGCGCAGATGCTTGAACCCGCCTTTACGCATGCGCAACGTCATAAATTGTATGGCAAATGTAAACACATGAATCTGATATAGGTCATAATTTAAAGAATGGACAGGCAATACAATCAGATATAGGCAACAAATCGGAATTGGACATCAAGACCTGACAGAATAAATAGGGGCTAAATGTTTGCACCTTAACACAACTTATTTAGTCTGATTAAGAATAAATTCTGAAAAATGTATTTAGCCTCTTTTTTTTAATATCAGCAAATACATAAAAGACTAATTAAAAATAGCATTTATCAAATGTTATATTGTGAAAAATATCATTAACAACATCACATATTTTTCCAGTATCATGCAGCCCTATTTGTGCTGTATGTTAATGTCAAAGCATTCAAGCATATTCATTAGTCAATGTCAAAGCCTTCAGTACACGCCATTTGTCATGATGTATCTATAGATCAGAAGTATGTGATTCTTGGATTGTAAACTCATTCTGTGTAACTAAAGCTTTTCATTAGCTCATATAAGAAAATATTCTTTGAATCAGCCTCATAGGAATGTTTTAATGCTCAGATGGTGTTTTTAATGCATCTCAAAAGACTTGATTGACATATTTGTGTTTACATTAAGTATAGTTTCAGCTGTCTCTCCAGTGCTTCTTTATACAAAAACATACAGATATTAAAATATGATTATTTACATTAGTTACATAGAAGTTTGTGGCATGATTTTAAGCTATCTGAAAGAAGTCTCTTATGGTTATAACTTTTTACGTCATTTATTTTTTGCGGTTTATGTTTTAAGATGTTTTAAGATGCAGAAATACATTTATTTTTTATGTTTTTTTTTAACTGCTAAAGTTAATTTTGGGCGACACAGTGGTTCAGTGAATAGCGCTGTTGCCTCACAGCAAGAAGGTTGCTGGTTCGAGCCACGGCTGGGTCAGTTTTCATTTCTGTGTGGAGTTTACATGTTCCCCCCATGTTGGCGTGGCTTTTCTCCGGGTGCTCCAGTTTCACAGTCCAAAGACATGCGCTATAGGTGAATTGTGTAAGCTAAATTGTCCGTAGTGTATGTTCGTATGTCCTGGTCCTCCAGATTGGGGGTTGAGCGTTGGGCTAACAACCCACCTCATAAAAACTAGATGTTACATGATTATCAACTTCGATACTTTGAAAGTTGAAGTCAGAATTATTAGCCCCGCAGAATTATTAGCACCCCCTGTTTATTTTTTCCCAATTTCTGTTTAACGGAGAGAAGATGTTTTCAACACATTTCTAAACATAATAGTTTTAATAACCCATTTCTAATAATTGATTTATTTTATCTTTGCCATGATGACAGTAAATAATATTTGACTAGATATTTTTCACGACACTTCTATACAGCTTAAAGTGACATTTAAAGGCTTAACTAGGTTAATTAGGTAAACTAAACAAATAAGACTTTCTCCAGAAGAAAATATAATATCAGACATACTGTGAAAATTTGCTTGCTCTGTTAAAAATCATTTGGGAAATATTTAAAAAAGAAAAAAAGGGGGCTAATAATTCTGACTTCAACTGTAAATGGCCCTGGAAGTAAGTAAATAAGTAAGTAATGTTAATTTTATAAATGTTAACAATCTATCACTTTAGCACATTGTGTAATTATTTGTTATATTTAATATTGTGAAAATAACAATATTTAAAAAGGTTTAAAATATAAAAAATAGTCATTCATTCATTTTCTTTCCGGCTTAGTCCCTTTATTAATCCGGGGTCGCCACAGCAGAATGAACCGCCAACTTATCCAGCATTTGTTTTACGCAGCAGATGCCCTTCCAGCTGCAACCCATCTCTGGGAAACATCCATACACACATTCACACTCATACACTACGGACAATTTAGCTCACCCAATTCACCTATACCACGTCTTTGGACTGTGGGGGAAACGGGAGCACCCGGAGGAAACCTATGCAAACTCCACACAGAAATGCCAACTGACCCAGCCGAGGCTCGAACCAGCGACCTTCTTGCTGTGAGGCGAACGTGCTACTCACTACACCACCGTGGTGCCCTATAATAAATATATATTTTTATAATAAATATATATTTATCATTAATTTAATAACGTTTAACAATTGTTTACATTTGATTCTTCAATTTTTATTTTTTTATATTATCATTTATATTTAAAAAAGTATTTTGAACATAGTATGGTAGTGTACATCAACCTGATTTACCAAGTAGGACATGTTCCTGGATTAACATCTGTATGTTATTATATTAACATCCAGGAACAACATTCCAATCAGCCAATCAAAATTAAGGGATATGTTTACCGTTTATGTTAAGTTTAAGCTTACGGTTAGGTTTAAGCACTTCTACACAATTGTTATCCAACTATTAATCCCTTCTGATTTTGGGAATAATTTACAGTTACGGTTGGGTTTAGGAGTAGGGAATAGGAATGGATTACATTTTCAAGCAAAAATGATGTTCCAGAATCAACACACAGTAGATGTAAATCCAGGATCGCATCGTACTTGGCAAAATCATGATGTGCCACAGTAAACATCATACCTGCCAAAATCATGACGTGCGTGTATATTATTTAAATGATTGAAACAATTGATGCAATGGATCTCTTTGTTAAATCATGTTAAATGTTTTTTGTCTCATGATGATAATCTGTAAGCAGAAAACCATAAATCTCCATTTGCTCTCCTTTCTGTCTTGGAGAAAGACAAGAGATATTGAAGAGACCACACTTGTAATATTTCCTCCTCACTGATATTTCGTTCTCCATTGTTCTTTGTGTTGCTCCTTCCACCTTTCAGTTTTCCCTCCTACATTACAATATATTTATTTAATTCCCACTCCAAATATCACTCCTCTTTGATGCTTGCATTTTTTCTTGCCATCAATGTATCCGACAACAATTGCCAGCAGGTTTTGCCGCTTGAATTCTACAGTGGCTTACAGTATATAAACCTTTAGGAAATGCTAATATGACATATAATACAGTAAATGATGCCTTATTATTGCGGTGCAACAGTTCGGCGCCTCTGCCCACGTGCCACACACTCATCACCTCGACTAATGGGACTCTGACAGCCCTGCCGCCCACTTCTGTTTCCATGACAACTGCCACCAAGACTGCTTTACCCAGATCTGAGGTGCGTTTCTGCCACCCAGAAACATTCTGCTTTCTGTCATGTTCGTCTGACGATACTTTGGGCTCGCCACTTTGTCAGATGATGGGGTCTATGATCAGCCGCCCCACTCGTTCGGTTTGATTCCGCTGGATCCTTGTTAGCAGCTAATATAATGACAGTAGCTCGTATCTGTGTGGCAAACCCAAATGCCGAATTGAAGATTGAGTATTGGAGAGCAAATGGAGGTGGTCTGGCCTAGGCATGGGATGAAAACCGTTTCCAAGGTATAGCGCGGTTTGGAAAAGTCAAGGTTTTCATACCGCCAAAATTTTCTGCTATACCGTTCCTAAGGTATGAGTCAGATTTTTTTTTTATTTACATTTTTTTTTAGTTTTTTAGGTGTAAATTATACAGACATCAGTGTTTTTGAAACAAATGAAGACAGCGAAAGTCAATGATTCACTTGAATTATTTAGCCTGACATGTTTACTGCCCCAAAATACTTTAAATGTTTCTCAAAATACAATATATTGTGTTGTCGGACTTTCAAATTGTCCAATTTAAGTGTTCAGAACTGGATGGAGTCAAATCTGTCAAAGTTTCAAAGTTTTATTCAGTACAAACAGAGAGAGACCAAGAGTAACATGCTGCGCAGGAGAGATTCACTCTGCCTCTTCTTCCAGAGACACGTCTTTTATGGTCGTTCACTCCCTCTGGTTATTCCTCATTTGCGATTTCAATGGATTTTTCTCTTAACATTTTGACCATTTAAGGCCAAATGCATATGTACACGTTCAGCACGTAGACCACGTATGCCACGTTTCAGTTCATACATCCTGTCACTTCTCAGAATGTCCCACCCGATGTATTTCACAAGTGCTTTTTTAGCAACTTCCCCATTTTTTGCACGCAATATTAACAGCTTAACCTCTGACCCAGTTTTTCACCATTACTAATACACTAAAAGAATTAAACTTCAAAAAAAACTTAAACTGAAAAATACCACAGTGTTCAAAGGGGGAAAGAGGTTTTGTTTTTTTAGCCAGACATTTAAAAAGAATATATTTTAGAGCAGTAATCACAATACCGCTATACCGTGAAACCGTGATATTTTTATCCAAGGTTATCATACCGTCAGAGTCTTATACCGGCCCATGCCTAGTCTGGCCAAATGAGGCCTGTTGATATTTGAGTGTTTGATTCTAATTGGCTGATGAACATTCGAAGGCGTGCGATCATTTCAAGAGAAATGCACAGCTAAAGAAGTTCCAAGTAGGTCTTTTGGTAAGATAAAGGTTGTAAATGGGGAATAATTAACTCCAGTCCATTGAATTATTTCAAAATAATGCACACATGAGGTGTAACACAGTGCCCTTACAATATTGTAATCGACACACAAGATTCCAGCGACAAGATAATGATCTGTCTGCACCAAATGTGACGTGACACGACAGAAACGTTTAGAAAGTAAATAGATACAAATATAAACAGATCACTCACTCAGATCATTACGATCATTGAAACTAGAAATTCCAAGAGTTCATTCAAAGCAGGGTGAATCCACCTTCAGCTACTAACAGCCCCCGCTGCTGGAATCAGCTTCCAGAAATGATCAGATGTGCTCCAACATTAGGCACATTCACATCAAGACTGAAAACACATCTGTTTAGCTGTGCCTTTACTGAATGAGCACTGTGCTAAGTCCAATTGTGCTAAGTCCCACAGATCACAGTATTGTGTATTTCTTTTCTTTTTCATTCCTTTAAAACCTGTTTAACACATTTTAATCTGTTTTTAATCACTTTTATTCTTTGTTGTTTTTATTTTCTTGTTTCTTTTATTCTTGTTTATGTAAAGCACTTTGAATTTCCACTGTGTATGAAATGTGCTATATACAGTAAATAAACTTGCCTTGCCTTGCCATGCCATGCCTAGTGTTAAAGAGCTTTGTTAAAGATTTTTTAGGGCAAATTTCAGTGATAAAGTTGATACATGGGCTTGAATTAAACATAATTGAGCACATGCAGTACATAAGCCACGCTGTCTGTACCTTTAATCTTTTGTTTTTAAAACTTCAGTCTATTAATTATACTGCTTTTAGTAATATATCACCGAAATACGAGTAGGAAAGGGAGCGTAAGCCTGTTTTCCTAACAGATGTTTGTTCAAGTCCCTGTGGGATCCAACATATGGCACACGACAATGCCTTTCCTCAAATAAAGAATGGATATAGAGACTATTTGTGTGGCGGATTTTGCTGTTTATTGTTGAAGATGGCCGTTGTGCGTATTCCCAGCTCAGGGTGTGTGTTTGTGTGGGTTGTGAAGAAAGGAACAGCATGCTGTTTGCTTATCTACTGACAGATAAGGTTTTTAGGGAGAGCGGAGTTTTAATTTGACCACATTGGCAAATATGAGAACGTCTCTTTCAGATTTGCAGATTTTATTATATTACTAGCTTTTGTCCCGTGAAGCATGAAGGATTTTCTCTCTCTTTTTGCCTCTTGTTGTTGTTCGTTTGTACTGTTGCAGATTCCCTTCATATCTTCTGTCTTTATCTGTCTTGTTTAGAAAGATTTTTTGTTACTTCACAAAAGCCTTTATCTTGCGGTCTTGACTCACAAGCAGCAGGCAGACTCTGAAAATTCAAATCTCCCAGAGCTCATCCGGAGATTTCCATCTCACAACTTCCACTCTTCGGTACACTATCAGCAGCGCCCGCAGTCTTTTCACTACCTGCATTTTCATTCAGGCCACATGATGATGGATCTCCGTGATGGAAACTTCCCTGACAAACACACGCTGCCAGTCAAAACCTCCTCTATTATCCATAGACTAGATATAGACTAATTTATTTGTTTATATAAGGTTGAAGTCAGAATTATTAGCCCACCTATATATTTTCCCCCAATTTCTTTTTAACGGCGAGAAGATTTGTTTCAACACATTTCTAAACAAATAGACTTAATTACTCATTTCTAATAATTGATTTATTTTATCCTTGCCATGATGACTGTACATCATATTTCACTAGATATTTTTCAAGATACTAATATACTTATACTAATAATATTGATAAAATATATTAATATTAAATAATAAAATATATCAATAACTAATAACATGTTTAAAGAAAATAAAAACTGTTTTTAATCTAGCCAAAATAAAACAAACAAGACTCTCTCCTGAAGAAAAAATATAATAGGGAAATACTGTGAAAAATGTGTTGCTCTGTTAAACATCATTTGAGAATTTTTTAAAAAGAAGAAAAAAAAAATCACAGGTGGGCTAAATCTTGTGACTTCAGCTGTATATTTATATACAGTCAAGCTCAAAATTATGGTTGTTGCTAGATCAGATATGGTTGCGTTCAGAAGTTAACAAAAATGATTCATATTATTTATTACATTTCCGATTTATTGTATTTTAATAACGTCTACCCCTTCCCAAACCCAGATCTCAATCGTCACAGTAACGTAAAAACAGTAGTTGTACCAAGTATTATTTATGTTATCTCTTAAATTACCCAATAAATTGTATTTTTTTTAAACATCTACCCCAAACCCAACCGTCACAGTATTGTAAAAATATTAATTATTGTTATGCAGTGTCATAAAAATGCTGCTATATTGATGTGCATATCACACTTTTTGGCCAGCCGTGTATCCTATCTAGACTTTACCCAAAATTATTCATACTCCAGGGGTATAAATAATTACAGGCTTAACTGTCTATGTAAACTGTATGTGAAATAAAATAATAATAATAAATGTAAACAACTTGTTTCCTAAACTGTCTGAGGATGAAGACCAAAAATGAAACCCATTTGCACTGATATTTGGGAAAACTACAGAGATGCTAATTAACCGCAGTGGGTAGCACAATCGCCTCACAGCAAGAAGGTCGCTGGTTCGAGCCTCGGCTGGGTCAGTTTGCATGTTCTCCCCGTGTTGGCATGGATTTCCTCTGGGTGCTCCAGTTTCCGCCACAAGTCCAAAGACATATAGGTGAGTTGGGTAAGATAAAATGTCTGTAGTGTATTTGTGTGAATGAGTGTGTATAGATGTTTCCCAGAGATGGGTTGCAGCTGGAAGGGCATCCGTTGCGTTAAACATATGCTGGATAGTAGGCGGTTCATTCCTCTGTGGTGACCCCAGATTAATAAAGAGATTAAGCCGAAATGAATATGAATAACTGATTTATAGTATTAAACATTTTAGTTTTAGACTTAGAGTCTCTCAAAATGTTTTTTTTTTTTTGGGACAAAGTTGTTGGTATTATATTGTCAGCTCACTATTAGTTAATGCTAGTTAATGTATGTACTAACATGAACAAATAATTAACGATATTACAGTGTTTATTCATCTTTGTTAAGGTAAGTAAACATAAAATTTCATACAAATGCTGAACGTTGATTAACAGGCGACATGCTGTTCAAGCATTGTTCATTGTTAGTTCCTGTCAGTAAATAGAATACATTAACTAATGAACCCTTATTGTAAAGTGTGAAGACAACATTAGTTACGATTTTATAAATATCAATACATTAAAAACATTTAACAATGCACGGCACAACGCGAAAGTAATAGTCATTATTCACTCACCTACTTTGAAAAGTCCATGGGCACAGACGATATTTTGCCGAATATTTGTTATATTCCAGTCATTCAGGCAGCTTTATGTGAGGAATAGGGTTTTTGTTTGTTTGTTTTGTTTGTTTTTTACCAGAGTTTTACCGCAAAATCTTCTTCTGTTGTATTTTTATTAATCGTGCTCGATTTTTGCGCCATCTGCTGGATTGTAGTGTGCACAAAACCTGTACTTTCTGCTGGTAGATGTAACAACTTCCTCATATTTTCTATTTAAAAGACCTTTACAGTTTGATTATTCTATTTATTTATTCATTTATTTATAGTTTCCCTTTTTTCTTGCAAGCCAAGTGAAAGCTAAATCACAAAAATATATACTGTACTGTAACCTATACTCATTTTCATTCTGTAGGCCACCTATTTGAGGATACGACTGATAAGATATTTCTAGTGATTTAAAAAAAAGTGTTAAATGTGTTTAAGTGGTATTAACTGTGATCTGGTAACGGTGAAACAACATTAAATATTCAAACATCTGGCCAGAACATTAACTCCTACATCTCTTGTGTTTAATCCACACATCATTCACAGGTATATGTCACAGTAAACATAACAATTTCATGTTATTCTTCTTACGTCTGTTCTCATCTATCACTCAATTTTAAGAGTCCGCAGAGCAACTGAAACGAAATACGTATGGAAACCGCCATTGTAAAGCACACGATTAGTTCACTTTGACTTACTGCACATTAATGTCCAATCCATTTACAGTCATGATTATGATTTGAGAAACAGAGCAAACAGGGAGATTTCCTTTTAAAAATACGTCCAGTCCAGTCAAGTCAAGATTTACTGAATGTTTCTAAAATGAACTCGATACCACATATTTTTCTGCAGAAATGCAACAGTATATCTATGGCATATGGCAAGCCGTTTTGACTTTTATTCATTTTCAGGATATGTATTCTTGATATCAACAATTCAATTCCTAATATCAAAAACTAAATTGTTGATATCAAAAATTAACATTTTTGATATCAAGAACTGAATTGTTGATATCAACAACTGAATTTTCACTAGTTAAATGTCAACATAGGCTGCCATTCAAATTTAATTGTTGATATCAAGAATTGATTTCTTTCTAGTTGAAATATAATTCTTGATATCAATAATTTAATTGTTGATATGAAAAATGTAATTGTTGATATCAATAATTTAATTGTTGATATCAGGAATTAAATTGTTGATATCAAGAAATACTTTTCAACTAGTAAAGATGTTCATTCTTGATATCAACAATTGGTTTGTCACTAGTGACAATGTTAATTTCTGATATCATAAATATAATTGTTGATAGTGAAATTATTCATTTTAGATATCAAAAATTACTTCCCTAATTGCTGATATCAGAAATACATTTTTAGATATCAGAAATAACAAATGTAACATGTTGAAATATAATTGCAGATATGAAGAAGCAACATCTTTACTAGTTGAAAAGTATTTCTTGATATCAACAATTAAATTCTGACATCAACAATTTAACTCCTGATATCAACAATTAAATTATTGATATCAAGAATTGCTTTTCAACTAGTAAGAAATCAATTCTTGATATCAACAATTAAATTTGAATGGCAGCCTATGGTGACATTTAACTAGTGAAAATTTAGTTGTTGATATCAAAAATTAAATTGTTGATATCAAAAATGCAATTTTTGATATCAAAAAGGAAATTGTTGATATCAACAATTACCATTTTGATATCAAGAACTGAATTGTTGATATCAAGAATTTACATTTTTGATATCAAGAATTGAATTGTTGATATCAAGAATACATATCCTGAGAATGAATAAAAGTCAAACGGCTTGCCATAATGGCATGCTATTGTACATCCTAATTTTAGTACTTAGTGAAGCTCAACTACCTTTTTAAATATTACACAAGGCTATTATCAGCATCCTTAAGTGTACTTATTTAGTAGGCTACTAAATTGGCACCCTTTATATACTCTTAAGTTTGTTTAACAGTAAGGAAACACTAAAAACAGTGTTCTCACCTATTCTTCTAAGTATATTTAATTTTGTTTATGAAGGTACATCAAGGTTTATAGGTATAACAGTATGCTATAGTTACTGGTGTTGTAGTATTTATACAGCAAACTTGTAAGTGATATATACTTGTTCTTTGTTATTTATTCATTCATTCATTCATTTTCCTTCACCTTAGTCCCTTTATTCATCAGGGGTCACCACTGTGGAATGAACCACCAACTTATCCAGCATATGTTTTACACTGATGCCCTTCCAGCTGCAACACAGTACTGGGAAACATCCATACACAGCAAGAAGATCGCTGGTTTGAATCCCGGCTGGGATAGTTGACATTTCTTTGTGGAGTTTGCATGTTCTCCCCGTGTTGGTGTGTGTTTCCTCTGGGTGTTTCCCTCACAGTCCAAAGACATGCTCTACTGGGGTTTTAGGTAAACAATTGGCCGTAGTGTATGAGTGTGTGTGAATGTGAGAGTTTATGGGTGTTTCCCAGTACTGGGTTGAGGCTGAAAGGGCATATGTGTGTAAAACATATGCCGGAATAGTTGGCAGTTCATTCCGCTGTGGCGACCCCTGATTAATAAGAAGGAAAATTAATGAATGAAAGATGAATATATGTTCAAACATATTACAGTAGCTGTAATTTCATATACAGTATATGGCCATACAGTATATTAGATTCACATATGGGATTCCTAACCATGACTAACCCTCCAAAATATTTATATTTATTCTAAATGCTGCAGCATCAGCAATGCCTATTTGATTCGTCAAGGTTTTTTCACCCAGCATTTCCACTGAGAGTTGCCAGGATGCATTTTGTTTTCCTTAAATAAATAATTCTGAAACCTCAGATGCTTGGAAATAGTTCCATCATCTGGATGTACAAGAACAGAGCAGAGAAAGTTACCTCGGTGTGAATAGTACAGCCTGTTATGTTGTCACTAACACTTAATCTCACAATATGCTGCGTTTTGTTTTGTTTTTAGATGGAAACCATGATCTCTTGATCGTAAATGTTTCTTCATCTGTTCTGATGTGCAAAAGCGGTTTTACCTCAACCAAGGAGGTTTTGTAAATGACCTTGTGAAGAAACATCCAGCATCTGCTAGAATCTTTAAAGCTAATGAATCTGCAACATGAAAAGGCCTCCCTCAATGGAGACGTTCAGACGCACCAAACCCCCTGACATCAGAACTGACGTTAGACTCAATAACCATCCGGGAATGGAGGAGTACAGTTGCGTGCCTCTCGTTCTCCATCTTTGTCAGGTTCTTCTCTCTAGAGATGAATTAGCCGTGTGCTCTTTGTATTTCTCAGTGCGGCCCCTTCAAAAGCTGATCACCTATAAGCTTCAAGCCTGCGAGGCTGAGCTTTGATGGAAAGTCCGGCTTACTGAGCAAGAGGGAAAGCTCTCTGATCTTCGCCAGCAAGGCCCCAGTGGAGAATTAGATTTCAATCTGACAGGGAGGGAAAACAACATTTACGAAACAAAAGTTTAGAATAATTTGGATGGAAAAGCAGAGCCCGACGGCCGGGCTCCTCTGAGTAATTTCCTGATTCTCCAGCTCTCAGTCCGGCCTGCCGATCAAAGCCACACATCCAGATGCTTTGAGTTGAGCTTAAAGACAGAACTTCATTAGTCAACAATCAGCCACAATAATGGGACATTCTGAAATATCCTGAACTCAGGAAAATCACTAGCTTATATATGTGTGTGTAAATGTCATCTAGAGATTCTGCTGTAGGAGTGATTGGTGTACTAGTCAGAATTCTGATCTCGAGTACAGTGAGAAGCGTGGGAATGGTAAATGTCTCTAGATCAAGATCATGGTCATCATAGTTATACAGTATTTGAAGTTTACAGTCTGTGTCCACACTCTAATGACGTCCATATGTCCATATTGGAATGCTTTATTCTTTATTTTTTTGGACTTCTGGATTTGAGTGACTTTTATGACATTTAATAAAACAGCAAAATATGGTTGAAAGTTTCATTGTCAAGCAGTGTAACAGATACATTTATGCAAACGTTAAATGACATGAGGTTAAGATGATCTACTTTAGTTTGAAGTCAGCATTAGAATGAAAATAAACAAGGGGAAATTGAGCTCTGGTAGAGTTTTTCATTCTTCATTTGAGGGCTGCAGTAGGCAGGGTTGTAGATGTGTCCTGCTGTTTGCATGTACACCTAAAAACGACAACGGCTGAGTCTGTGAGAGAAGAAACTTCTGGCAAACAGCCGCAGCACTCCACATCTTTACTTTGTTTTCTATTTGCCACGGACAGACACCGAATGGAGGTGTTTAGAACTTTGAAAGACATGGAGCGATACAGTAGCTCTTCTTGCTCAGTGTGTGACCTCCTCTAAGTCTTTAAAAACTCTCTGCAAGCAATCGTTCAGGTGCGGATACATCTGTACCAGCTCTGCTACTCAACCCTCCAGTGTATTTATGTTGATTATTTTGTGTTGTTGGATATTGTTCTCTTGTCTGACCTTGGTGCATATGGAATATGAATATATTGCATGTCTAGGAAACGAATTAGTTCGAAATGACATCTTTTCAGTTTGCTTCTTGATTTTGTGTGAAGTATGTGACTACGGTGTGACTTGAAAGTATCATGGTTTGCTGGTGCCAGATGGGCTGGTCTGAGTATTTCAGAAATGGCTGCTACTTTTATACTTTTTTTTTTTCATGCTCAACCATCTATACCAAGGGGTGCTCAATATTCCTCTGTTTCTGGAGATCTACCTTCCTGCAGATTCCAGCTCCAACTCTGAACAAGCGGACCTGAACAGCACTTGATAATTACAGGCAGATGTGTTTGTTATGGGTTGCCACTTAAGTCCACGGGAAGGTAGATCTCTAGGAACAGGGTTGAGCACTCCTAATCTGTACACTGAACGATTTAAGGGTCAATTGAAAATTGCTGATTTGAGCTAATAAAAAGACAACAGTAACTCAGATTACCTCTTTTTACAACAGAAGTCAGCAGAAGAAAATCACTGAATACATCAAACTTGAAGCAGATGAGCCACAGCAGCAGTGAAAGAACAAGAAAAGAAGAAGAGCACAATGGTGTAACTCCTGTCAGCAGAGAACACCAAAATGAGGCTACATTTGTACATTTTTTATGTTTGTATGGCTACATTTTGTCTTTAAAACGAACGCTATGGGGATGTATGATGTCATTCCTTTTCGTGCTTACTAGACGGCTTTCCCGTTGTTATCAGTTTGTCCAGTGGCTCACTGTGTACATAGGTGGACTTGAGATGCAGAGAGGAGTTGGCCACGATGATGGGGTTCGAGTACAGCTAAGAATGGCTCCAGAAAATGGGTAAGAAAAAAAACAGAAGCCAAAAAATAAAATAAACAAGTAAATAACAGTGTGAGAGTGTGGTAATATCCGAAAACAGGGTAAAAATTAGGCTGCCACAAGGGCTTTTCTTTTTCCTGGATGGGCAGGTGGGTGCTTTTGAAAACACTATTGGTTGGGTTTAGCGAAGGAGGAAGCTGGGTCAGTTGATCGGTCAGTTAGTCAGTCAGTCAGTCATTCATTCAGTTGACAGCGGTCTCTGGTGGATTTACACGAGAAGAGCAGGCACAAATGGCACTCACCAGAGAAATTTGAGATCACAAAAACACAGCAGCCTCTAGTGCAACTACATCTCTGGAGCTGTAGTCAGAAACATAGTTCCTGGCTGTGTTCTGTTCTCAGTTATCCCCTATATGCCCTATTCGTTTAAAACATTCTAACATTTACAATTTGAATGATTTTTTTTAAGCATAAAGCATCACTCTTAGGTATAATTTGCTTTCAAAATAACCATCATCATCATTAATATAATTATTACTAAAGTATGATTTTTTTCATTTCCTAATAAATAATAAATTTCATTTCTTAATATATAGCCTCAGTGTTTATTTATATGATTTATATTTGATATTAGAATACGTGATAGGTTTTGTAAGTAATTTTATGTTAATTTAGAATAGAATATGGAATATTCTCAATGATATTCGTAAAGGCCCTATACTGTATGTGCCACACATATATTTCAATTAATTTGGAAAATGCGTGTGCATGTAAAACAATATAATTTGCACAAAGAAATTACAGGGTTCTTCTCTAAAGAAGTTGTTACCACCACGTTTAGAGCATCATTATGGGCATTTTACGTTATAACAAACATGGTTCAAACGATGGATCTGCGACAGAGAAACTACGGGTTTTGGGAAACACTCGTTACTCATCTTTCTTTTCCCAAGCGATGCATCATACTATGATAGTTCATCCGTGAGTTACGTTGTTGTTTGGGAAACGCACCCCAGAATAGTGTTACTGAACATGACCATCCTTTAATGACCAGAGTCAACCCATTTTGTGAAGTCTGCTTTAGCAGGATCACAAACCTTTAATCATCTCAAACTTTTTTGAACATTACAATAAATTCATGATACTTAAACAGCCTCCACAGTCACTATATCTCAATTCAATCTAGCACATGTGGTTTAAGTGAAGATTTGATTATTTTTTTCTAGTGCAAGGCCTGTATTTATTTGATTTTACTAGGTCTTACTGTACTATTAGTCTGTGAATCAGCCAGACTGTTAAAGGCAGAAACAGACCGCAAGGAAACTGATGGGTAGAAATAGTTAAATGGATGCAACTGGGTGGTTGGATGAGGTGGAAGGATGAAGGGAACTTTAGGGGGTGGAACAGTAAGGCACTTCAAAGCTTTGATGTTGTGAGCCCCTAAATGAAGGCGACTGAAGGTCCGTGCTAATGGGAGCCCATGGGGAGATGAGAGAAAGCATAGCAGACATAGCTGGAAAGGCAGAGAACGAGTGAGAGAGTTTGTGTGTGTTTAGGATTGAATGTGCTGATGTTTATTGGAGTCAAAGGTTTTATTGACGGACTCCTTTTGTTGTCGGTGGAGGTGTGTTATGTAGCGCTCTGGTATTTGTAAAATCAGTTGTATGTACTATATGTGAGCAATGTCAAAGTATTCCACTCATTCAACAGTCCCATAATCCATTCTAACCTTGAAATTTGAGATGCACTATAGAAGATCAAACATGCTCAGCATCAGATAGACCCGATATGTTAACAATCCTTTATTAAATAATCATAATAACAATAATCATCATCATAAAAAGCACATTTCCTGTACAAAGTGTCCAAAGAGATACTGGGCTTCTACCCAGTGCTGTGATTCTCAAGTATTTCGAGTGTTTAAGACAGACAAACGCTCCAAAGCAGTCTTTTTCAGGTCCAAAGCCGAGGCTGGAACAGAGTAGCTCCAAGGCACTTGCAAATGTCCAGGGGTCCAGTAGCAAGACTCTTCAAGAAGTACATATGTGGATCAAGCAGGGTTCAGTAGAAATATCGCTGCCTTAAAACTCTTTATAGAAGATCCCAGACTCTAATCGTGTGTCTCGTTCTGCAGAGGTGTAGTGTGCTTTGGGTGCGTTTACTTCCACCGACTCCATTGTGTTTTTGAGCATGAGGGTGAGGAATCCCATCTGAGCAAGTAGGTAAAGATTTACGGCATCTGTCTTCCACCTTTTTCTTTCAGTCTTTGAAAACCACAGGGGAGCAGATTTACAACCAACCTGTCTCCTGTTAACATAAAGCCTTAGCATGGAAACAAACTGAGTAAAAGAGGGAAAAGATCAGTTAGGAAATAAACAGAGAGAAGAAATGACATATGTTGTGTTTTTAACCTATTGGTGTTCCTCAAGGCTCACTGTTAGGTCCAAACCAGTTTGCACAAACTGTAACCTAAAAGATCAACGATTTATTTTTCAAAATTTCCACCATTGACAGGTTATAACACTCATCTTGGCCTTCAAAAATATATTAAATATTTCTGTATACACTTTTTTTATCCTTCAAATCAATCCAAATCTAAAGTGTTTCACTTCTTATAGACTTCAATCATTTTGATGTTTAAAAATATATGTTTGACCCTAAAGCCAAGATATATTATAAATGACTGGCACAATGGTGTCTGTTTTAGGCTATTTTTGAAAATGAAAATAAAAATACAAGCAGTGGAGATGAATCTGAGCCAATAGCAGTAGCATTTTTGAGGCCCAGAGTGTAATAAGAGAACCTTTACTTCCAAATCCATCCCTTCAGTATGCGGCAGCCTTTCCTCACATTATTTAATGGCTGTTTACTAGACCAAAGCTCACAACATTAGCTGTCTCTCAGTTACAGCAATCCATAGGTTGCACTGACAAAATCCTCATTCATTTCAAACAAGTGCGGTGCCATTTTTCAGAGCACAATCCACCAAATACACAATGCCTTAAACTAAATCTAACAACCTTTTAGTCTGTCTTACTTTTCCATTTCCAGACTGTCAGAATGACAAGAGAAACACAAAATGGTCGGGGTGTTGTAAACACGATAATGATGGCAAACTTTTCTGCGAAGGGAAAAAAACAAACAATAAAGCAACATTAAACCAACCCATCAAAGCTTTTAAAACAATGCACCATATCCTAGGCCACAAAATGTAGTTTCGGGAATGACGGTGGACAGAAGTTCCTGGCTCGAAGGTCCAGCCACAGATCTCCCATTTTCAAAACTAGACCTCTTAGAAATCTAAGCTGATATACTATTATCTTTTTGGAATAGCAGAACATTGATATGTATCGACATTTATTTTTGAGGCTGAGCCCTGGAAAGTGTTTCAGTCTTTGTGGCACCAAACGCTCCACTATTTTGATGGAATCCAGTGAAAAACGAGGAAGTCCTTGGCAGCAGCGTTAGAGCTGAGTAAGCACGACTGCTTGGAAAATAAGCTCCGGGAGAAGTTCAGTTTAGGAGCTCTCCAGCTGAGATGGACATGCATTCCAGGAATACTAAGAGATGAGGCTCGTCTCTCTTCAAAGAGTCAAATCGGGTAACTTTGAGGTCATTTTAGGATATTTGATATCTCCCCATCTGTTTTCCTCAAGCCTCGGAGCAGCAGCGCTGTTGGTTGAGCTTCACTTTGTGCTTAATCCCATCGTACAGCTCAAAGTTGTAGTTCTCCAAGGTGGTGGAGGAGCGAGACGTTAAGCCGCCGTACGAGCAGGTGCAGTAAAGGAGCAGGCCGGCGCAAACAGCACCTAGAAGGACTCCTAGAGAGCTCATGACGATGATGGTCAGGAGAATAGGGTCCAGAGAGTACAGCCATGAGTTGTCTTTGTCGATCACATGGGTCACAGGAGGCTCTGATGGTGTCTCGGCCGTGCCCCACTCTGGAAACTGGAAACCTAGAAAAACAAGATATGGAACATAAACGTTTGTTTTTGGATATGATATTACGGTATTTGTTAGAGTGTCATCTTTCCCACCAAAATAGTGACTGCCATCAAAAACGTTAAGTGATGGTATTAATATTTGGTGATGAATCTGATATGTTAAATTATACCATGGTAGTGAAATTCATGGTTGTAATTTGGGAAATCATGGCACTTTCAAGATATTTCCAAATGATCACAAGAGTTTACTGGTACCATAGTGCAGGGGTTCCCAAACTTTTGAGCTCATGACCCCAAAAATAACAATTCCTTTGACTCACGACTTCCCCTATCCTCAGAGGTGGTTATAAACATACAAACGTTGCACACAAAGGTGCACACACACCAACAGGCCTATATAAACATGAGCATATTGACAAAACAAAAACGTGCAACAGTCTAACAATCAAATTATTATTTTTTGTCATTTATTAATTCGTTTAATTTAATATCAACTTCATCTTATGAGACTGGTGGGCACGATATTTTCAGCAAGTCTATTGTTGGTTTAATTTTGCACACCACCATTTACAGATCCTCCTCCATGTTTAGTCATGTATGATTTTGTTTTATTCGTTAAAAAAACGTTATTTTTAATGTATGTGAGTGTTGTAAAGTTAACCATGGTGATATTAAATCAATCTGCTGCAACTGATGCTATTAATATTAAATATTACAATTAATATTATTAATATAACATAAACAGGGGTCGCAATCCAAAGGGGAAAAAAAAATCAAAAGGTTGATGGATTTTTAGTTGCATTATGTTTTTTATTATTTTTTTTTATCTTCAGTAAGTTATAGTTAAAATAGGGTAATTCTAATGGTTTCATCAAATTTATTTGATTTTTGAAAATCACCAAGGTCAAAATACCATAATACCATGTTTAAAGGTGCAGTATGTAAGTTTGGCGCGCAGTGGTTGAATTAGGTATTGCACTCTTGGATCAAAACAAACACAAGCGCAGGTTGCCAGATTGAGGACAGGAGCGAGTGATTTAAACTGTGTTCTAAATAAAAGCAACAGCACCCGATAGAAGGAATATTTTCCATATTAAAAGAAGTTTTTGTCCTAACCAACACCTCGAATTGATATATTAGAATCGGCTTTATTTCTCAAAGCTGAACAACAGAAAACCGACAATGATCACCTCAGGTACACCCCATTTGCTTTATTCAGTGCTAAATGCTAACAATGTGAGTTTGAATACCATTTTACATGACATTTATTGCCATATACTGAAAGGAGCAGCAGATAGTTCACCGCAGATCTTAAGAACTAAACACATACTGTATGAGTGATTCAGCATCTACATTTAATAATGTTAAAGAGGGTTAATATGTACGAAATAGATTATAAACCTTACCATTTCATGAGTGGGTGCATATGCTGTGCTTCTGAGTGGCTGTATTTTAATTTCTGTCATATTTTGTTTGGTGCAAACAGCCAAATTGCTCATCACTGTGCATCTCATAAAGCGTGTTGTTAGGACACGCAGTTACAATGTAACCTGCTCACCTAATGGTACGCTCCTAATATTTATATTATTTGCTAATTAATAACCTCATGTCAAACTGAGTCTGCGTCTCATTTCGGAGTCTGCTACCGTCCACCGGAGGTCGCATTTTGGTCACGGACGCAGGCTTTCAGAGCCTTTCTGAATGAATGAATGAATGAATGAAATACGCAGTTTTCCATCAGGGCAACCCGGGGTGCTGGAATATAATTGGCTTAACTGGCATTGGGTGGGTTAAAAGTACATGAACAAAGACAGCGTTCGGAAAACACATTCAAAGCAGAATATCTGACTTCAGCACTGCTTTTCAGATTAACAAGAATGTTCACTTAGAATGTTTCTTAAATATCTGCAAACATATTGTGGTATTTTTATGCTTTACAAGAGTCAAAAACGTACATACAGCACCTCTAAAATAAGTGAGAAAAGTACAATGGTGGTAATACTACAGTGTTCTTTACAGGAGTGTCCTATCTCCTAGAAAATAGTGGCGGTATCGGATGGTACAGTTAAACAAAATATTGTAGTACCGCAGTACAGTGGTAGCATTAAATGATAATATTACAATATTTTGAAATATGTCAGAGTACTTTCAAGACTGGTATTAACAGTAATGGTATTGCAAGTAAAAAAAAGTACAGTCTTTCTTATATGTTAGTGTTCTAGTATTTTTAAGTAAATAACATAAGAATAGAATAAATAGTAAAATATATACTGTGGTAAATAATACACTTTAGCAACCATTCACTTGTTTTGTTTAACACTACACCCTTTGGAGGCTAAGCAAAAGTTTTTTTTGTATTTGATTTCCTGCATGGTGTCCTATGGTGGAATACACATAACCAACTAATGGGCTGGTCTGGGGGAGAACATTGCTGACAAAACTAAGCCGTAAACTCTTTTGTGGCACCCTGCGCCTCGCTAGCGGTTGCATAGGCTTAATTAGGCCGCTTTTGACAGTGAGCCGATGCCAAAACTCACACCAGCTGAGCCTCTTTCGCACTTTGACTGATATCTGTTGCATTTTGTTAAAGCAAATTTCCCTTTTGCCCTTATTGGTTCCAACAAATGGCTTCCGAGGTGATTGACAGACTGTGTGGAGTGTAAGCTAAACACAGACTTCATTATGCTGAATTAAAAAATATGAGAAAAAGATAGAAGACGTTGATAAAAGAATTGGAGGAGAGTGAAAGGCAGACAGACGGAGGGGGTTGGCGGTCTGTAAGGATGAACAGATTTCGGTTGGGTATTTAACTCGTCCTTGAATGTCTTATTTATTTATTTAAGAGCCGAAAACAAAGACATCTTTATGAGTTGATGGATTCCAACTGTGTGATAGCAGGGAGGAGGAGGAGGGCGGAAAGACTGATAACCGGAGATGTTTTTTTTGTTTTTTTGGGTTGTTTTTGTGAGGAAATGCGGGGTGAGGGCGAAGCGAGTGTGAACAAATACGTACATACCCACACGAACACACTGTAACATGTCAGCTCTACCCATACAAACATATGCACAGATTCACTGTGGAGCAGAGTTTGTGCCAAAAAGAATTATGCAATGGGAAGCAATGGGCAACCCATTTAATTACATAATGTAATGTCTTTCCAAATAAAACAGGATAAGCGAATAGGCTGGGAATTGGTTTGATAGATAAAAGTATGCTTATGTAAAATTAAAATAAATACTCGTGTAGTAATGTAGAGTAAATACTAAACTGTTTTGAGCCATAGTGTATTATATTGTATATATATTAAAGTATTTACAACACTTTAGAATGTGTACTGTAGTATTAAGCATCATGAAGTGGTAAACTGTAATAATACTGTAGTATACTTTACTACAGAGAACTTTGGTGTATTGTAATATATACTTTATAGTTGTAGAAAAGAACAGAGTTGGGTTGTAAGTACTTTCCTAGTACTATACTACACAACACTATACTATGCTATTACTATACTATGCAATACTTTACTATACTATACTACACTATACTATACTATACTATACTATATTACCATTACTATACTATACTATACTATACTATACTATACTATACTATACTATACTATACTATACTATACTATACTATACTATACTACACTTTACTATACTATACTATACTATGCAATACTTTACAATACAATACAATACAATACAATACAATACAATACAATACAATACAATACAATACAATACAATATAATACAATACTATACTATACTATACTATGGAATACTACACCACACGACACTACAATGTACTATACTATACCAAACTCTACTACACTAATTACTATACCATGCTATGCTATGCTATGCTATGCTATGCTATACTATACTATACTGTACTGTACTGTACTGCACTGCACTGTACTGTACTGCACTGCACTATACTATACTATACTATACTATACTATACTATACTATACTATACTATAGCTATACTATAGCTATACTATGCAATACTATACAATACAATACTATTACAACACTATACTGTACTACACTATACTATACTATACTATACTATACTATACTATACTATACTATAC
>CAIGQQ010038154.1:6488299-6499201 GCA_903798035.1 Danio albolineatus
ACTATACTATACTATACTATACTATACTATACTATACTATACTATACATTATGCTATATACTATTACTACTACTACACTACTTTTTGTTTTACCATAGCAACTATAGAATTACCACAACAGATTAATTTGTACGTTTGGGCTGCGTCCGAAACCGCATACTTCCATACTATACAGTACGCTAAAAACAGTATGCAAGCCGAGTAGTATGTCCGAATTCATACAATTTGAAAATCAGTACGCGAGAAGTACCCGGATGACTTACTACTTCCGGCGAGATTCTGAAGTGCGCATCCCAAGCACGCTGCGCTATCCCATGATGCCCCGCGAGAGAATTCATGAATGGGAATGAAGCGACGCAACTGACGCAGGGAGGTCACATGACCATGACAAAATGGCGGATGTAGTACGTCCGAATTCCATTCATACTTCCACATTCATACTGTATATAACGTACTTTTCTAACGGCCGAGTAGTACGTTTAAATTCAAATGCAGTACCTGCTGAGTAGTAGGCGATTTCGGACGCAGCTCTGGTCTAACACCAAGCACACACATTTCAATTGAATATTCACTTTAAACACGTCTATACTGCTTATTTTTACATTTTTTGTCTTGCCTTTATAATCGAAATACTGTAAATAAAAACAAAAATAGCAACAAAATAAACATTACTTGTTCCTGGTTCCTCTTCTTTGAAATGAATTAAAGTCCCTGTCAAGAAGCAGTCATGGATTACATGTATTGTATGTTGAAATGGGAACTAACCTGCATTTATGTGGTCCTTGCCAGTGAAGAGACGGCCATTTCCGACCTCTGGTTTTTTAACTGTGGAAAAAAATTAAGACACTGCATTGAAATTGCTGCATTGTAGGCACTGAGACTATGACAGAAAGTGTTTTGGGCCCAAAAAGTGCTCACTACTAATGAAATCATACATTTAAATTTATGCATATGGGAGATGCTTTTATCCGAAGGGGCTTACACTGCATTTAAAGCTCTTTTTTTTGCTTTCAGTTACTTGCTGAGTACTGGCAGAAGTCTAAGGGTGTATATTCAGACTTAATGACATGTATATGCATATGAACCATAATCACAGAGTACAGAAATAAACAACCTAGATAATTACTAAGTAAACACAGCAGCATTCACACAGTTACAACATGAATCGGCAAAAATATGCCATGTGTCCACACTGTTACTGGACTAATATAGATATAAAACAGAAATGACGATTAGAAAAATAAGATTTTATTGTCACATTTTTTAAAAGCAAATTTTCAAGACACAAATTCATCAAGCAAAAATATTCTGTTCACATTCGCATTTGAAACAATGTACTAATTTCAAAGTTGAGGTATAGGCTGACCACAGTTAGAAGGTACTTTCGTAAAGCAAAGTGCATTATCATCATCATCATTAAATTCATAGTCTGTATCAGATGCTTCATCACCACCAAGTAAGTTTTGCAATACAATAAAAGGCCCGTAACTTTCAAACTGCTTTACAGATCAACGTCATTTTGTTTCAGAGATGTCCAAGTTGTAGCCTGCTGTGTCTAAAAGCAGGGTAACACTTTATTTCCATGGTCTATTTGAGTAATATTGAGTATTTTGACTGTCTACTAAGGGCGTACTCCCTAAGGGGGTACTCACACTATGCTATCCGAACCGTACTCATGCCCGTTTCCCGGATAATTTTAGAAGTGTGAGTGCGCTGAATCGGGATCAGGCATGGTACAGTTGGCCGGCCCTGGCCCGGTTGGAAGCGGTGTGCCTGAGCCCGGTTCACTTGGTCTTTGGTGTGGTACGCTTGTAGTGAGAGTGCAAAGCGCGCCTAAGCCCGAAACTGAAGAGGAGACGTGACTTTTGGGGACTGTTTCATATAGATTTAATAATCATTCTTACTGTTTAATGAACGTAAACTGTCGTAGATTATTAAAGTCGCAAACCCTTCACTGCACGACAGCTGCACCTTTAGTAAATCTTCTAATTCCTGCAGCACGAGGACTTTATGATTGTTTATGAGCATCAGCAGTGGCTGATCTGGTCGGCGGAATATTTGACTGTGTGTCACTGCATATCAAGCCAATAAAACGATATAATGATATAAAGAAATCTCCACTGAAATCTCCGAGAGCACTTCTCTTACACTGAATAGCGCATCATCGATGACGTAAGCGTGCTCAGGCCCGAATGCAATGTGACTGTGGGCCGTCGGGGGAGAGGGAAGGGGGGACAGGCGTGCTTTGGCCTGGTTAAAGGGAACTGTACATAGTGTGAGTACGCCCTTATTAGTTGCAATGTAACTTAAACTCAACAAACGGACCATTAAAAGTGTGACCAAAAGCAGATAAATCAATGTGAAGCCTGACCAAATCCATTGTAAACCATCTATTTTACCTGACTCTCTACATCAGAGAAGTTTTATGACTGTTTGACAACTCCTGAGATGTCCAAACATGAGCCGTTCTGATACGAGGAGACATCTGCATGGGTGTGAACATCCACCGCAGTGCTCGGCTCTTTGAAAAATAGGCTGTTTTGCTTTATTAGAATATTCTCGGTTCAGCATACGTGATGTATTTAAGAGCCGGAGAAGAATGGCTGTTTGGCATTACGCCTCGCTGGGTGACGCGTTGACGGCGCTCATTAATGTGGCTTCGACAAGAGGCACGGGGCGGGAGTCGGAACGCCTATAGCAGCTTTAATAAATGGTATCTGGTCCATTAACTAATTAAAAAATATTAAGAGTGAAGAAAGAAAAGGGGGGACAGAGTTTAGGGAGGAAAGAGCGATAAAGTGGCTGCTTTAAAAGCACATTGCTTGACGGTGCCAAAACATCTCTTACCACCTCACAGCAGGAAATGGCATTAAAAAGCCCCCGAGGAGCTTAAGGTCTTTATCCTTTTATTTCCATTTTGAACAGCTCTATACGTCCTATTTTGACGTTTTGAAATACTTAGAGCCATGATTCTAGATCTGCCGAATTTTCTTAAAGACGCAGTTCTTGTGAACATCAAAAATCTGTCATCATTTATTCACCCTCATGGTGTTTCTGAGCTTGTATGACTTTCTTTTAAATGCAAAAGACAAAAGGAGATGATATGTAAAATGTGTTTTCTATAGATTAAATGTGCAACAGGGGGTGAAAGCTGTCAAAAATACCACACTGAGATGCAAAATCATCAGGGGTGAAGTATATATAACTCAAGGTTCTGCGCAGCTATATTTAACATTCATATTGACTTATTAATTAAGTATTTGCTGTAAACGGCCAACAAACTGAGTAAAGATAATGTGATGGTTAAAGTTAGTTTAAAAGTATAATATTACAATCATAAGCCTATCTTAATCTAAAAAAATAAAGTAATTAATTAATAAAAAATAACAACATACATTATATAGAAATAATATTACATCACTTTTCTTACAAACTAACTAAGCAGTGAATTTAGTTACTTTTTTTCTTTAAAAGCTATCTCAAGATTGTAACATATTGCTTTAAAATGTAACTTTATACAACACCTGAAAGTAGCTAATGATTTGACAGCGCTTCAAAAACTCAATCGAACTAGATGAATCATAATAAACATATTTTCTCAAAAGTGATAAGTTATGACAACCAATAACCAATGGTGTTTGTTGTCATCAACGCCAAATTGCAAAACTCTTTGACTATATGCCAATCCATCATTCTGTCATTAAGACTTAAGATATAGTGATATAAAATGTAATTTTACGATGGTAGTTTTTTTTTGTAATTTTCACTTACAGTAGGTGCAGCCTAAACATTCTTCAAAACATTTCCTTTTGAGTTCCACAGAAAATGAAGTCATACACTAAAAATATTTTTGCTGCTAGTTCAAATTACTTATTCAAAATGAGCTGAAACAAAACAATTGTTGAGTTTTTTGGGGACAACTTAAATATTTCATGTTCAATCCATTAAAATGTGTACAATTAAGTTATCTTAATCTATTTGTGTTGGGAAAACATGAAGGAATTGTGTGGCACCAATCATTTTTTACTCAAGCATCTGGGAGAATTTTAATATTCATATTGACAGATAATAATAAGAATTTATTTAATAAGAATTTGCTGTAAACTGCCAACAAACTGAAGAAAGATTATGTGTTGTTTAAAGTTACTTTTAAAAGTATAATATTATAATCATCTTAATCTATAAATAGTTTTTTAATTAATTAATAAAAAATAACATAACATTCATTCTTCTTTCTTTTCGGCTTAGTCCCTTTATTAATCCGGGGTCACCACAGCGGAAGGAACCGCCAACTTATTCAGCATTTGTTTTATGCAGCGGATGCCCTTCCAGCTACAACCCATCACTGGGAAACATCCATACATTCTCATTCACACTCATACACTACGGACAATTTAGCCTTACCCAATTTACCTATACCACATGTCTTTGGACTTGTGGGGGAAACCGGAGCACCCGGAGGAAACCCACACGAACACAGGGAGAACATGCAAACTCCACACAGAAATGCCAACTGATCCAGCCGAGGCTCGAACCAGCGACGTTCTTGCTGTGAGGCAAACGTGCTACTCACTACGCCACCGTGGCGCCCCATAACATAACATACATAATATAAAAATTATATAATATCACTTTCCTTAAAAAGTAACTAAGCAATGAATTTAGTTACTTCATTTCTTTAAAAGTTTCTCAAGATTGTAACGTACTGCTTCAAAATGTAGCTTTATCCATCACTGGAAACTTAATGATTAGACATGTTAATGATTTGACAGCGCTTCAAAAACTCATTCAAACTAGATAAATCAACCTATTTTCATCTGAAATGGTGAATTTCACAGAAAAGTGATAAGTTACGACACATCAAATAACCAATGGCGTTTGGTTTATTAGGGCTTCTAAAGCCATAAAATGTAATCTTATGATAGCTGTAATTTTCACTTAGGAGCAGCATTGACATTTATCAAAGCATTTAAGTTTGTGTTCCACAGATAAATTAAGTCATACACCCCCATTTTTTTGCTGTTTGTTCATACTACTTATTTAAAATGAGCCAAAACAACACAATTGTTGAGTTTTTTGGGAACAACTTAATTGTTTTAGGTTCAGTCCAATTCAATTAGTTTAAACAATTAAGTTAGCCTAATCTATTTGTGTTGGGACACCATGAAGGAATTTTGTGGAACCAAGCATTTTTACAGTACATGGAATTGAGTTTCAGTTTGGAGTGATCTCTATTAATAACAATAATGTTTTTACTTGCGCATCTGACAGACTGAACAACATGAATTAACCACCGACCATTTCCATGTCTAAGAAAACACACAACCAGCTACACTTTTCCTGAAGACGTCACACCAGTTCATTCTTTGGTTTTGCTTTAAGCATATTGGGGCCTTTACGTTTGTACTGTTCTATTTCTTTGGACATTAACACTACGGCATTACCTTGAAGTACCAATTATTAATGCCGTACTATAATCAAACAGTACCGCCACAGCATGCTCACCCTGCCCTAATACACAACTGATTCATTTAACCCATAAAACCCGAATGACAACTCAATTCAATAAACGATTCAACATGCCTATGAAATGTCTTGGACAGCATTCACTGCTAATCTCTCTTGAAGCTTCATGACGCTTCACTGAACCGAAATTGCTACCAGGTGTTGATATGAGAAGTTCTCTCCCACCCATAGCATCCCTCATAGCATGGAGACAGAGAAACGGAAACAGCTGTCTTTGTTTATGGGACTTGTTTTTGGAGCCTCAACACCAGCAAGCGCTTGCTCAGAATAACACACGCCAACGCAGTTTTGGGGGATCTTTGGGAAAAAAAATGAATGTGGGAAATGCGAGATACAAAGGAATAACCTAGATACTGCCACAGAAATAAACATGAAGGCTCCCTTACACAACCCAACCGCTTTTTCCCACAAATATCTCAAAGGTGGCGCCATCAGTTCATTTAAGTTTAGCACATCTTTGATCTGAATCCATATCTAACGCAATTTTTAAAGTCAACAAGAAAGACCATTTAGCTTTACATTTGGAATATATCCGAACAAAACAAGACACAAAATGTAGGATGCGACCTGATTTTATCCATCCACGACTGAATGGATGATGAAAAGCATTTTATACCAGAGGATGTGTGTTTGCTAACATAGGCTTATTCTGAAAACATAGCCCTATATACATTTCTGGAGATCGCTAATTATGTATCCAGAAGTACGTATGGCTGCATTTTGTCTTTAAAACGAAAGCTATGGGGCGGTATGATGCCGTTCCTTTTCGCGCTTACCACCATGTGGACGGCCTTTTTTTTTTTTTTTTGCTGTTACCAGTTTGTTCAGTGGTTTGCCATGAACATTGGATGATTTGAGACACAGAGCGGAGTTGACCGTGACGACGGGGTTCTAGTCTGGTGAAGAACGGTTCCAGAAAGTGGGTAAGACAAAAACAGAAGCCAAAAAATAAAATAAACAAGAAAATAACAAGGTGAGAATGTGGTAAAATCTGAAAATGTGGTAAAAATCAGGCGGTCGCGAGGGCTTTTCTTTTTCTGGATTGCTTTTGAAAACATTGTTGGTTGGGTTTAGGGAAGTGGGTGATTGGGTCAATCGGTGCTTTTTAAAACAATATCGGTTGGATTTAGGGAAGTAGGAGGGTGGGGGTAATCGGTCGGTCAGTTGGTCAGTCAGCCGACAGCGGCCTCTGGTGGATTTACGCGAGAATAGCACTCGCGAGAGAAATTTCGAATGAAAAAGCATACACAGCGACCTCTGGGGTAATCGTGAAACGAAAAACAAAACATAGCTCATGGGACGTATTTGGCGCTCTTCAGAAATGTATATAGGGGTACATAATCACAATGAGCCTGGGCTGGTTTGCAGTGTATTCTAGACCAGTGTTTCTCAACTGGTGGGTCGCGACCCAAAAGTGGGTTGCGGGAACGTTTTTAGTGGGTCACGGGGTGATTTTTAAATTATTTTGCTTATACCGGACTTTTATTTTGAAATGCGCGCACGACAACAGTTCAGTTTAGTTCATGGGAACTGAACCTTTACTTACCCTAACCGCTATTTATAGTATGTATTTGTTGTTTTTACTTTGCAATATTTCTATAATTTGATACATTTTTGTTAAATGACAGCAATAAAATATTGTTTATTTGTAAGTCTTGGTGATTTAATCTTTCATTACTTGTGTATGTTAACAAATAAATACAAATTAATTATAATTCCTAAAATTAAGTTATAGTTTCTAAAAATTTGGGTCGCGGCTTGATGACCATGTAAAAATGTGGGTCCCATGACCAAACCAGTTGAGAACCACTGTTCTAGACTTTATGATTATTATTATCTAATGGGAATCTCAATGTGAATGGTTAAATTTTAACTCTATCATTACTTGCAGTAACATAATCATTCTTTAAATCACTGACGAAGTGGACCTCCTGCACCATTTGATGAGGCTTTTTCACTGGGAAATCCTTTGTTTCTGTTTACTTTTAGATCTATCCTAGTTAGCGATTCTTAAAGTCGTACGTATAAGTTATTGACATCTGGCATTATTCTAATTTCTGATACTTTTAATGCCGTTTGAGCCTGGGAATCCCAACACAACGGTTACTTGTCCATTCTATTGACATTTGCATTTAGCAGGCTTTTTTTTTTACTGAGAGCTGGCATTTATCTGTCCACGGAAATCACAATGCCATTGTTTACGATTACATTACATAACATGTAATTACATTAATAATTACAACAATTAATGTTGTGTAAAACTGCATCAAATTTGAGTTTTTTATTTTATTTATAGTAAATACTAATGTAAATGGCAACTTTTAAAATCTTTGAGTTAAGGCTTTTTGACTGAGACAGTGACTACGTTTACATGGACATCAGTAATCAAATTATTTGCCTCAATCTGAATAAGACAACAATATGATTAAGGTGTTTACAAGTTACTTTTTGAATTTTCCTTTCGTGATCCCGTTTTACATGTTACAGCACATGGCTCAATGGCATCAGCACGCTATCCACATTTCCTCCGGAGTTTCATGTAATTTCAGGTGTTACATTTTTTATTTGTCGACTTTAACTGCAGTTTGGCACTTTCACTTTCATTCAGATGTTCTCCCCATGGTTGCGTGGGTTTCCTCCGGGTGCTCCGGTTTCCCCCACAGTCCAAAGACATGCGGTACAGGTGAATTGGGTAAGCCGGATTAATAAAGGGACTAAGCCGAAAGGAAAATGAATGAATGAATGACTTTCATTCAGGAACCTTTCATACATGCCCCCGTGACAAACGAGATATTAGATGCGAGTATAAACTGCTGGAAAAGTGTTGTTTTAATGGAATTTGATCCAGCACACCGTATGGGAGAAAAAAAACCCTCTGCATTTTGCAATGCAGGTGTCTTTGATCCTTCACTGTCTCGATAGGTGCAGAGAATAGTGTCAAACACCCATGTGTATGGACTATCCTGCCGCAAAATGCGATGAAAAAACCTACATGACAGCAATAGTTTAATTAACATGGTTTAGATGTCTGTACTGCACTTCAATAATGCCACCAAAATTGGCATACTCCACATGTCTTAAATCCATTTCTGTTTAGTTTATGAATTTTGTCAGATTAAGGTCATCAAAAATCGCTGTTTACATGATAGACTCTTAATCAAAGTATTGTCGTAATCATATTTAAATCGTATTATTGGTGTCCATGTAAACATACTCAATGGTTCCATTTTAAATATGTTATTAGCTTTTATTGAAGCTGTATTAACAACTAGCTTTAATTTGATGAGACTTTTTGATCTGGAATCCCAATGCCGCTGTTTACCTTTCAAATCTTTTGTTGTTGCATTACATTGTTGACAAATGGCATTAACCTGCCACACGTTTGCTCGGTTGCCAATTGTTACTTTTTAAATCTTGTGTAATTTGCCATTACTGAAGTACTTTAAGTCCTAGTTGATTGTGTTTTTAACTATTCTGTAGTTATGTGTTAAATTTCATGTTGAAAAGTATTGGTTCATTTCCTCTTAGGTGGGCTCTCTTATCATAAGACTTAACTCAAGTTGTTTACATGCAGAAACCTTTAAAGCGATACTTCGCCTTCCCTTATTATTAATTAAATCATGCTTGCGTTGTATTCAAAAAGTGCCCAATAAGCACATTCTCAGCATTGGAGCTCCTCGTTCTCTCTATCATCAAAGGTCTGTTCCCATGTTTTCTATAGGTAAAGACCATCGTAATCAATCTCAGGGACTAGTCAAAGTGCAAAACATTGTGTCAGGCAGCATGTCCACAACAGCTCCTCAATGTCCTGATCATATTGATTTAATATAAGTACAGCACACTGGATCAACAGGTCAGTCCAGGATCAGTGATTAAGGTCATTGGACAACACGTCCTCTTGAGGCGTCCAACGTGAGGCTGGATACAGATTTGCTCTTGGAGAAGAGTACGAGCTGGTAAACAAGCAGAGCGCACCAGTAAGACAGGATCGTTGGTATCCAAGAAAGAAAACAACAAGAAATTAACTGGGAAACAGAAGTATTGAAGTGTTGGGACGCATCTGGGAGCATCTCCTCCAACTCTTCGAGATCTGCTTCTTTAATGAAGTCCACGATTTCAGGCAAACCTCTAACCCTTTATCCAGTGTTTCTCACCAGTAGGAGTTCCCATCGCCCTTCTCGACCCATACAGTCAATTTGGACGACGTCCCAGGCCTGTGAACGCCGCCGTTGGGATAGTGTGCATTGTGAGGACTGTAGTAAGCCATTGTAGGTTGGTTCCTCCTGGCGGTAAGATGACGACAGCAAATGGCCATGACAATGACAATGACCAGGAACAAGACGGCTCCTCCACCAGCAATTATGTAATACCAGTTGGGCAAAATGGGCGGTATTGGCAGAGTATCTATTGTTGGCTCACTCTTGCCAGGTAGGGCTCCCCCTGGTGGAGAGATATACAAACTGTGAAACACGCCACACTACTGGAGATATATCCAACTGCAGACAACTCCACACAAGTTTTAGGACACACAATCCCGGCCACACAATCCAGGAAGGAGAGAACGATGATAGAGCAGTCTCCTTCTTTAATGGCAACTCCTAAGGAACATTATCGCCTAATTTACTGGATGTTCATTTAAAAATGAGCTATCCTAAGAATGCCAACATGATATACAGCTGCAGTCAGAATTATCAGCCCTCCTTATTAACCCCCATGTGTATTTCTTCAACACATTTATAAACATAATAGTTTTAATAACTCATTTTTAAAAACTGATTTCTTTTACCATGATGACAGGACATAATATTTCACTAGACATTTTTAAAGATGCTAGTATTCAGCTTAGCTCTTGAACTACCTAATAGTTAGTAATACTACATAATAGTTTTAATAACTCATTTCTAATCACTGATTTATTTTATATTTGCCGTGATGACAGTAAATAATATTTGACTAGATATTTTTCAAGACATTTCTATACAGCTTAAAGTGACATTTAAAGGCTTAACTAGGTTAGTTAGGCAGGTTAGAGTAATTAGGCAAGTTATTGTATAATGATGGTTTGTTCTGTAGACTATTGGAAAATAAAATAGCTTAAGGGGGCTAATAATTTTGACCTTAAAATGGTCTTGAAAAAGTTTAAACTGCTTCAATTCTAGCCAAAATAAAACAAATAAGACTTTTTCAGAAAGAAAAAAACATTATCAGACACACTGTGAAAATGTCCTTGCTCTGCTAAACGACGGAAGAAACGCGCAGCAAATTGGTCAGAACACAAACAACGGAAGAAAAGCGCAGCAAATTGGTCAAAACACAAACAACGGAAGAGACGCACAACAAATTGGTCAAAACACAAACAACGGAAGAAACGCGCAG
>CAIGQQ010038154.1:6530581-6546112 GCA_903798035.1 Danio albolineatus
ATCTATCTATCTATCTATCTATCTATCTATCTATCTATCTATCTATCTATCTATCTATCTATCTATCTATCTATCTATTGATTCATACATACATTATCTATTTCGCTGTGTATCCATTTTTATGTATTCTATTCATCCATCCATTTTTTGAGCTTTACTAAATGCAATGTTGACTTTTGATGTTTAGTTGTGTTTGGAAAAAGAGAAAAACAAACAGATTTATTTTTATTTCTATACATTTGTTGCTTTATTGTTTTGTATTATTGTATTTAACTAAATTTGGAAAGATAATTTTGAACCAGATCGGTTGTGTTTATTATTTATCTGAATTGGTATCGTGCTAGAGGTTTCTTTTTGGGGTTAAACCACAATTTAGAGTGTCCTTAATAATTACAACCGAGGGTCCTTCCCATAAAATAGGGCGAGGGCGCTACACATAGTTATAATTTAATGTATTGATATATTCATTGTTTTATATATATTTGTACATTTTAAATCCTAGTTTAATGCCCCTGGACAAGAGGAATTCCAGAACAAAATGACAAAATGTTAACACATTGATTTATTTATTTATTAGAATCGTCTTTAATATAACATATTTGCATTAGTTAATAATTTTGATTGATACAACTGATTTATTTTTTATTTTATAACAGTGTGTTTTATATTGATAACATGTTTGATTCTTTATCTAATTTTGTATTACAATAGATCCAATAGATCATCACATTTTGACATTTATTGATTTTTTTAATAAGTATGACAATACACATAACACTAGGTAGAATGTAACTTTTTTTCAATTAGCAATATAAAAATAATAATAATAACAATAAAAAAGCAAAAAAAAAAATACACATCCTGCCATCCATACAAGGTATAAACGTCAAAAAAATTGTAAAAACATTTCTCATTTTGATGTTACGTAAAGACTGTTGAAATGGTTGATGGTAATAATTAAAAACAAACAAAAAAATAATGTCCAGAAATGATGCACAAATAAATTACATTTACATATATGATAAAACATTGAAATAAAACAATAACATAAAATAAGAGAAAGTAAGAACAACAACCACAACAAAAGACTAGCAAAACTAACAATAATTATATAAAATAATTAATTATTAAAGTCAAGATTAACAGGGTCAAGAAAAGGGCCCCAAATATAATCAAAGTCTGCAGGCTTTTGTCTTTTTCTCAGGGGTACTATAAGATACTAGCTCACTGATGCATGTTTTTTCTCGTGGGGGTTATTTATTGATTAAATTAAATTTATTATTTAATTTTTATTATTTAATTTAATATATTTGCATAAGTTAATAATATATGAAGTTAATGATACAAATGTATTTGCTTATTTAATAACAGTGTGTTTTAATCTTATATTTATCCATTAAATCTCCTGTACTGATGTGCTGAAATGGAAGAATTACATCATGGTTGTACAGTTGACACATTCACCATGCTAATAATATGGTCCAAAGAGATATATTTCTAAGTTTTGAAGGCTACAAGTGGGTTCAATCCAAGGAGTACCTAATAAAGCGGGTGGTGAGTTTTCATGCATACATTAATAATACCGTAAAATAACCATCTGTTTAAGTGTAAAAGCGAAAGGTTTCTTCATTTGCAATGCTGATCAATCAATCAATGCTGACAGTCTCTAGAACTTTGGTTATATCACACCTAAAAGTAGAGCATACTGTACATTTGCATACACACACACATGCATGCATGCACACACAAACTCAATCAGAAGTATCTCCAGCAGCTCTATGATAAATTATACAACATAGAGGATAATTGGCACAGAGGGTTGCTGTCTGATTATAGCAGAGCTGCGTGAGCCTGTTTGCGTCTGTCTTTCATGTTTATAATATTGCCGATCTGAGAAGGAGTTCATGCAGGTTGATGCTGTATAAAGTCTGGTTAGATAAAGACAAAGAATCACTAATAAATAATCATAATAACAAATAAGTCATTGCTTCCGTAGGGGGAAAGACCTGTTTAATTTCTGATTTGTCTTTTCTTTGTGAGATTAAATGAAGTGCAAACCAAAATCAGCACTGAATTTATTCACACTTTTTGTGCAAGTATCTTTATTTCACAATATCTTTTCAGGATTTTTTGATGGAAATACAGCAGGGAAAATAAGTATTGAATATGTCATGTTTTTTGCTGGGAATAATATTTCTAAAGGAGCTCTTGACATGGATTTAAACCAGATTTTGGTAAAAATCTTGACAATACAAACATTAAAAAAAATTGTTATGTGTAATACCAATAAAATGACATAAGGAGAAAGTGCTGAACTACTGAAACGTATTTAAGATTTTATATAATAGGCTTATTTGGTGATGGCAGATTAAAGACACCTCTAATATGGCAGGCCCGTAGCCAGCCAGGTGAAAGGGGTGGTTCTTTTTCTCAAAAAGTGGACCATTTTGTGGTTATAGGCCTCATTTAGTAGAGGTGTGAGCCTACAATCCTCTCACGGTTCGGTTCGGTTCCAATTATCATGCCATCGATTCAGTTCAATTCGATATCTCGGTGCATAACAGTGCATTGATGATGCTTTCCATACACAGTTTTATATATTACTTCACAGCACAGCAATTGAGTTAAAATGTATAAATATATTTATATTTATAAATTATTTGTGATACAATTTTGTCATTTAACACAAGCAGTCAGGTATACGAACTGTACCTTTAAAAACCCAAGTACACGCATGCACAGACCAACATTAGCAATTATAGCAAACAAACAAATATAAACATTCCGCTCGCTTTCTGAGCCTTGTCTAGCGAGTTATGATTGGTCACGTGCTCAACAGAAAGGGTTGCGATTGATTTTAACGTTCTGGCTCTGTTCACTGATGAGTGACAGCGGTGATCACAGCTGATCAGTGATAGACGCGAGAAGAAAACTCGCTCTCGCTCGTGTCTGTATCCAGAAGTAACACTTTAACAGCCGAGAGGAGAAGAAAGAGGAAAAGTCATGCCAGCAGGTCAAAGGACCACAGTGAGAGAAAGAGAGAGAGAAATGGAGTTTACTTTCATTTTCTCAATTGCAGTGAATTCTGCTGTAACAGTGTCAGTGAAGGACTGTCCAGCAAATTGTGCAGAGTTTCTGCATTTTTAAGTAGTGTTTTAATTACTCGCGCTGACCTCCCTCGCCTTAGTACGCTACCGCGACATAGAGTTTATGAGATAAATTATGTCAGTAAATAATAACCGGTTACCTATTACTGAACCGATACAGAATTGGCCATGTCTGCATTGCGGTGTTGGACTGAAGCAGCTAACATTCATTTACACTGGCAAAGGGCAGAGGGTTGCTGAAAAACTACTAAGAGGTTTCAGCCGCTGTCTGGGCCTTCACTGCCTTTCTGCACCTCCCTTTCTTCATGTGTTCAATACTTTTTCCCTGTGTCATTTAATTTTATTCCACATAACTGCATTTGTAAACTAACTAGATTTACTTTATTTGCTTATATAGACAGTTTATTCTTTACTTTACACTTATGGTGTATTTGATGTGTCCTGGATAAATAAAAATTTATAAAAGTGGGAAAAACATACTATTTTGAACATAAATTTTGCTTATAACCCATTTTCATTTATTCATTCATTAATTTTTTTCGGCTTAGTCTCTTTATTAATCTGAGGTCGCCACAGCGGAATGAACCGCCAACTTATCCAGCATATGTTTTAAGCAGTGGATTCCCTTCCAGCTGCAACCCATCACTGGTAAATTATATCCCATTTTTATAATGACAATAATAAGAAATGTGTCATCAAACCACATTAAAAACACATTCAAATAATTTCTGAAGAGTGAAGACTAGAGTAATGCTGTACATTTAGTACTGAATTGCTGGAATAGATTGCATTTAACAGTACAAAACAAAGATATTTTTCCATAATATTAGCATTTTTTATTACATCTAATAATCTTGCCAATCTTTAATCTTAATCTACCAATTTTTTTAGCAGAAGTGTACATAGCACTGGTACATCAAACTAACGCTTCTTCCTTTTGAAACTAAGCCTGCCACCAATATCTAATGCTTGTTTTCCCCCATCCACTTCTCTTAGAGAGTATTACTGTTTCCATGTTTCTATTTTCTCTTCACATCAGTCTATCCATTTTTTTCTCTTTACTTCTCCCAACCATAAATGAAAAAAAAAAACATTTGTTGGTGCTGCAATAGATTTCAGCTGACGGTGCAGCTCAGTGTCGGTGTGTAGACTGCAAATAAATTTCACCCTACAACTGGAACTGCCCAATCATCAACAAGTAATTCTGCTTATGATTTGACAACAGCGATGTACCTGAGGACCGTGTCTTACCTGGCAGGTTGCAGCCCAATACTTCCATTCTCATTCCGATGCCTGCCGGAGACCAGCGCTCTGGATAGATGCGGATAAACTGAGCTGGCAGCTCCTCAAAACGACGCAGCTCTGGGGTGTCGTAGTTCGTGTTCCCCTCAAAAAGCTGCAGGGAAATAGAGGTTAGGGATTTTACACAACTCAAGTTAACTGGTAAGGGTAAAGAAATTTAGATAGCATGCTTAGTGTCCCATTTTGGAATAATTCCCTATAAGTGGAGAATCCAGTAGAAGTGTTAAAAGCATGGTTGGAAATGAATGTGGCAAAAATTACACAATTTTTATTCCAGAATTTCAAAATAAGGTGGCAAAAAATGTCCTTGCACAATTAAACTAAACTGTTACAGCTGTCGGAAATAAAGAGAAGTGTGAAAATGAATAAAGAAGAAGAAGAAGGGTTGACAATAATAATAAATAGACTCTCTGATTCAAATGAGTTTTGATTCAGAGCGAGTATTAAGTAAAAAAGTTACAGAATGTACAAATTTATTCAAAATGACTCATTTCAGCAGTTCTGAATAGGGCTTTTAACCAGTAATATATTATTTTAAAATGTATATCTTTAAACTATAAAACATTTTTATTAAATATTAATGAATTCAAATCATATATACATACATTTATCATTTATTAACTTCATTCATTCAAACAACTGCCTCATTCAGTAATTATGTAAACCACTCTCTTATGAGTGAATCATTGAACCAATAATTCATTTGATTCATACAAAATTCATCTATATCCGTGGAGAATTTTAATAATATTAAGTTTAGCTGCATATAATTACATTAAGACCATCACCCTGAAACATGATTGTCATCAATCCTGTTCCCACTTATCCCATAATTTCTTCAATAACTAATTCATCAATTTAATAGAATTAAACCAGTTAAATCGTTAATCTTTTATACACTTCCTGACAAAAGTCTTGTCACGGATCCAAGTTTTTGGAACAACAAATAATAACTTGACTTCTAGTTGATCATTTGGTATCAGAAGTGGCTTATATGGAAGTCAAAGACCTCTAGATTACGCTTATGTAACCAAAATAAAATATGATCATGCCTTAATTTTTAAAGATTTAATTAGGACAGTAAGGTCCGACTTTGCTAAGACAAAAGTCTTGTCACTTAACAGAAATAATGTCCAGTATAGAATATAAAGTCATGCTGCAGTGGAAATAGAATTAATATTGTGTATGACTCCCATGAGCTTGGAGGACTGCATCTGCAATGACTCAAATAACTTATTAATAAAGTCATCTGGAATGGCAAAGAAAGCGTTCCTGCAGGACTTTATCGAGATTCATTAGATTCATCTTCTATTACTCCTCCTTCATCTTACCCTAGACATGCTCAATAATGTTCATGTCTGGTCACTGTGCTGGCCAATCCTGAAGCCCCTTAACCTTCTTTGCTTTCAGGAACTTTGATGTGGAGGCTGAAGTATGAGAAGGAGAGATATCCTGCTGAAGAATTTGCCCTCTCCTGTGGTTTTTACTGTAACGGGCAGCTCTTGATACCTCAGGCTGTTGATGTTACCATCCACTCTGCAGATCTCTCACATGTCCCTATACTGAATGTAACCCCAAATCATGATTTTTCCTTCACCAAACTTGACTGATTTCTCTGAGAATCTTGAGTCCATTCAGGCTCCAATAGGTCTTCTGCAGTATTTGTGATGATTGGGATGCAGTTCAACAGATGATTCATGGGAAAAATCTACCTTCTGCCACTTTTCCAAATGATCAACTAGAAATCAAGTTATTATTTGTTGCTCTTACAACTGGGATCGACGACAAGACTTTTGTCAGGTAGTGGATACTGCTTAAAAAAAATAAAGATACATTGTCTTGTTTAGGTCTTCCAAAACATTCACAAACAGCTAAACTACACATATACTTCACGAAAGATAATACTAAAAAAAACAAAAAAACAAAAACATTATAGGGATACATTAAGATTATCCATTGGACAGGTGAAATACCTTGGGCATGCTAGTCTTGCTATCTATTACAAAGTTCCAGTCTTTCCCGTTCAGGCTGTGTGCGAGGCGGTACTTCCGAACGAAAGCCCGGTTCTCTGAGCTGGTTCCTCCATCACCGCTCCGTGCTCCTTGAGTTATCACTCCACGCACCGTCCTAGGTGTCCCGAGATCCACTTGGAGCCACTCTTCTCCAGCTATAGGCTGAGCAGGACTGGGAAACCATCCTGATCGACTGGCTACCAGACGAGCCGCTCCAGGGATCCAGTGGAGGTCCCGCATTGAGGAGGCTGAGATCTGGGAATCAGGTAAGAGTCCTGACAGCATTCCCTGAAGCTCTGAACAGGGAGCATCTGAGGAGACAAAAGACAATGAGCCTTCAAATGATGAACAATTTTACAAAATGTCTAAAATGTGTCTAAATACGTGCTGCTTAATTACAACGTAAACCTACTTTATAATTGCTAAAAGCATGTTTTAAGTGATTTAAATGATAGTTTTAATGGAGTTCTGACATATTACATTATACATTATGCACTAGCAGTTGAATATTATATATTAGGGATGAATTTAATTTTGGACACTGCCACAGGTTTAGCTGTAAAGTTTAAAAAAAAACTCAAATTCTGTACTTCTTTTTTATATATAATTTATAAATATGTTCTAATGTTTCAAAATAAACATAAGAATAAGAAAACAATAAACATAAGAATAAATTTTTCAGGATAAATACTTGAGGTTTACTTAAAGGTGCAGTATGTAAGTTTGACACCCAGTGGTTGAACTAGGTGTTGCACTCCTGGATCAAAACAAACACGAGCGCAGGTTGCCAGATTGAGAACAGGAGCGAGTGATTTAAACCGTGTTCTAAATAAAAGCAACGGCACCCGATAGAGGGAATATTCACCATATTAAAAGGAGTTTTTGTCCTAACCAACACCCGGAATTTATATATTAGAAACGGCTTCTATTTCTCACAACTGAACAACAGAAAACTGGCAATGATCACCTCAGGTACACCTCATGTGCTTTATTCAGTGTTAAATGCTAACAATGTGAGTTTGAATGCCATTTTGGCATATAAATATACATTTACATGACATTTATTGGCATATACTGAAAGCAGCAGCAGATAGTTCACCGCAGATCTTAAGAACTAAACACATACTGTATGAATGATTCAACATCTACATTTAATAATAATGTATTAAATAGATTGTAAACCTTACCATTTGTGAGTGAGGGCATATTCTGTGCTTCTGAATGGCTCTATTTAAATTTCTGTTGTGTTTCATCTGGTGCAAACAGCCAAATTGCTCATCACTGCGCATTTCGTCACGAAGCGTGTGGTTAGGACACGCAGTTACAATGTAACCTGCTCACCTAATGTCTACTCTTGTAATATTTATATAATTTACTAATTAATAAACTCATGTCAAACTGAGTCAGCGTCTCATTTGGGAGTCTGCTACTGTCCACCGGAGGTCACATTTCAGTCACAGATGTAGGCTTTTAGAGCCTTTCTGAATGAATGAATGAAATATGCAGTTTTCCAACAAGGCAACCCGGTATGCTGGAATATAATTGGCTAAACCAGCATTGGACAGGTTAAAATCACCCAAACAAAGACAGCGTGCCAGCACGGAAAACACATTTTCAAAGCAGAATATCTGTTCACATGGCATGTTTCTTAAATATCTGCAAACATATTATGGTATTTGTGTGCTTCAGAACTGTCAAAAACCTACATACAGCACTTTTAAATATACATGCATATTTCTAGGACAAAAAAAAATCATGTTTAGAAATATTGGATTTTGTTTTCCCTTCAGTTTACTTTTTGCTTTGCCGTGTATGATATTCACATCGATCCTCTAATCATTTACATTTATGCATTTGCTTTTAACCAAAGTGACTGCAATGACATTAAAGTTCTTGCTCAAACTCACAACCCTGGCATTGTTAGCATAATTTTTCTCTATAAAACACATTTGCAAACATTTTTAAAGCATTTTATTTAAAGGTTCAACTAACTTGTTCATTGCTTTTAAACCTGGCATTGCTGCTTTACAGCTAGATGCACACAAACACAGAGTAATATACCAGGGAAACATTTTCAGTGATCCCCCACCCACCCCCCAGGAGAGTTATCATATAAAGATGTATCACATGATGGTATAATGAAAAGAAATGATGCGAGAATAAACATTCACCTGTAATCTGGCAGCCATAAAGCTCAAAGCGCAGTGCGATGCCATTATTCCACGTCTGGGGTCGAATACGGACAAAGCGGGCCAGGACAGGCTGAGGGATACGATTTAAAACCACCTCCGACGGGTCAGTGTTGGCATGGAAAGTCTGCACAAGAAAGAAAACACACATCACTGATTACTTTTTGGAAAACTATTCATTGAAACCTTTTTTCACAAGAACAAATTCTTCTTGAGGAACGCCCTGAGAACTTATTAGTAACGCTTCCTAATGCATGCGTCATTCTGTACTTAAATATATCCCGTATTAAACTCTGCCACTTGTTTGTGCTCTGAACATAAATGAAATGTCAAGCTATGAGGAAAGATGTGCAGTGATCTTTTTTTACCCCTGCAGACGACAAAATCATAGACGTATATTAAAGTAGGGTGCCAAGCCATAAGCGTATCCTGCAACTACAACACCCTAGCAACATCTTAACAACCAGTAGTTGCTAAGCAACACTCCTTAGAAATTGTGACTTCAGAAAATGTAAACATTTTTTTCTCCTTCCCAAAGACAGGCTTTAAAACACATCGCAAATTAAAGGTGGAGACTTTCAAAAAATGCTGCGATAAACCTCTCTAGTTCAAATACCTCAGAACCACAAGAGATCCTATGGTTTCTCTGTAAAGTGTGATAAGAGCCAGATTAAACTGAACTCCAGTGAAAAATCACCATAGATAAGAGAGCAACTTCCCATGCAGAGTCGAATGGTTGTCAGATAACTGAAATGTGAACCCACGGGACCCCAAAATGAGGGAAAAAACAAGACATGACGTGCGTGAGAATAAGGTTACATAATGGTATTATGACAAAGGTTTAAGAAGATATACTGTACAGTTCATTCATTCATTCATTTTCTTTTCGGCTTAGTCCCTTTATTAATCCGGGGTCGCCACAGCGGAATGAACCGCCAACTTATCCAGCATTTGTTTTACGCAGCGGATGCCCTTCCAGCCACAACCCATCTCTGGAAAACACATCCACACATTGTCATTCACACACATACACTACGGACAATTTAGCTTACCCAATTCACCTGTACCGCATGTCTTTGGACTGTGGGGGAAACCGGAGCACCCGGAGGAAACCCACGCAACCACGGGGAGAACATGCAAACTCCACACAGAAATGCCAACTGGCCCAGCCGGGGATCGAACCAGCGACCTTCTTGCTGTGAGGCGAACGTGCTAACCACTCGGCCACCGTGGCGCCTACTGTACAGTATGACTGTTTAAATAAATAAACAATATTCCTAACATTTTTGAAAGCAGCATTGAGGGATCATCAAGGATTTGTGGCATAATTCATTTGATCGTTTCTGATGGTTTTATTGATACACACGCCACATGAATATGCATTCAGTATGACAATTTTTAATGAAGCATAACATTATGGGTAACACTTTATTTCGATGGTCCATTTGAGTATTAGTATTAAGTCTGCTTAATATCTGCTGATACATTCAACAGACATTTAACTGACTATAAGAAACTTTGCAAGTACATGTCAACTTATGCTGAGTTCAGACTGCATGATTTTAGCCCCGATTTTGACTCGTCGACAGGTTTTGAGAAAACGCAGTCACATGCCTGAAATCACAGGCAAATCGGTGCGACGCGAGTGACAATCACACAATATGAACTATCAAAGACGCAGTCTGAGAGAATCGCAGATGAGTCGCTGATGCCTGTGAGATATGTGGCATGCTAAATATCTGGAGCGGTCGGCGATTCAAATCATGCCGTGTGAAATGTGTTTTGACTGAACATAACATCGGCGATCGCCTACAGCCAATGAGAGAGCAGCATTCACTAGTGTGGGGACCTACGGGCCAGCGGGAGGTTGAGGGAGAAGTTAAAAGCGCTCATTTTCAGTTTATTTGGACACTAGAAATAGGGGGAAAATTAGTGTAAGTTTGTCAGGAGCTCCCGTGTCTGTCTGACTTGTGATGTGAGCATCACAACCCAACCCGGTCAAAAAACTAAAAAGTTGAGGAGAAATTGCTAATTCCCTTTAAAGCCAGGTGAGCAAATATGTACATTTCTACCCCATTAAAGGCTTCTTTCTCAGTATGTAGTTAATAACAAAAGATATACTACGTGTTTGTGGGTGTGAGACGTAGGCCCCGTTTAAACTAGTGCGTTTTAGTTTTAAAACGGCGTTTTAGCATGAAAACGATCCGCGTCCACACTAGCGTTTTACTCTCTAAAGATGTCCGTCCACATTACGCCACCGAAAACGTATATCACGTGACCATTCGCGCACTCTGGGCATGCGCGTTCAAGTATAAACAGGAAGCACGTGTCTCGCTCGGCATTTGGTTATTGTTAGTCAACAAACGCTGGTTGAACGATGAACGCGATGGTAAAGAAAGCAAGAGAGGTCTTTTTGTGGACAGACAACGAGATTGAGTTGTTACTTTAAGTAACAAATTAATATAAAACATCCATGGCTATCAAAAATACAGTGTTTACAGTGAAGGCTGGTCTGCCGTCTGCCGGTGACGTTATAGCCATGTGCGCTTGACGAATAAGGGAAGGTTACGCAATGACCCAAAGCCCCAATCACGTAGCGAATCTCAGCAGCCACGCCTCTGTTTTCAGACGTCTCCGTTTCCCCCATCCACACTGAGACGCAGCAGCAGCGTTTTAGAATCAAAACGGCCTCTCCTGTAGTCTGGACGGATGGCGTAACCGTAGCAAAACTTATGCGTTTTAAAACGAAAACGCACTAGTGTAAACGGGGCCGTAGTTTGGTTTGAGTTTTCGGGGATTCTTCCTTTTTTTAAGTCATGCAGTGTGAAACCGATCCATCTTGCAGTGTAAACAAAGCAGCGACAAAAGGCTAGCCCAGATAGTCATGCAGTGTGAAAACCTCTGTGACATGACTACTTTAAAATCATGCAGTCTGAACTCGGCATTACACTAACCCTAACCCCCCCAACCTTAACCCCAACCTAACAGTCTACTTATAATCTAATGAGAATTAGTTGCAATGTAACTTAACTCTATGAATAAACCAAAAATAAAACTAATAAAATACCTAATTAAAACTAATTTAATACCTCTGACCTCCTGTTGACACATTGAGGAACTACAAAGTAAAAATGGTCAGTCTGTGGATCTTGGACGGCCTGAGGGTGAGTAAACTACCAGCAAGCTTTCGGTAATATGTTTTGTTCAACAATGACTCATGAACTGTTTTTGTAAATGATTCAGAGATGAGAGAACAGACTCGCTTGTCAAAGTGAGTGAATTACATTTATATAAATCCATTAGAATTAAATAAAAACCCATGTGAGATCAGAATATATGGCTGTTAAAACGGCTAATGATGTATGACCCCAAACGCACATCCGCATTTCTCCATCCATGTAGGAGGCTGAGCGGTGGATGTGTCTTAACCAACCGAAAACATTCCTCACCTGAGATCAAGTGTAACAGAGGCCAAGAAGGGCTGTAAGGGCTTTCGAAAGTGAACACACACACACAAGTATCCCAGCTCACTTACAAATCCAAGACTATGACCGTCATCAGTGAGGCAGAGAAACGAGCTGATTAAGTCAAGTGGCACTGGAAAAAGTAGTGGATTAGACGAAGACAAACAAAGAACCCATTGAGCTCATTTTCACCACCGTTAAATTTTCCTCCTTCCTCAAGGCCTAAAGCTCATTTATCCCCATTGCTCGCCTTCAACTCCTCTATCCAGTGACCACAAGTTCTCCACTTGGAGAAACAGGAGAAGGTGAGACAAAAAAAATCACGGAAGAAGATAAACCACACCACAGTGGAATGAACTGCCAACTTATCTAGCATATATTTTATGCAGCGGATGCCCTTTCAGCTGCAACCCATCACTGGGAAACATCCATACACACTCATTCACAAACATACACTACGGACACGGTGGCGCAGTAGGTAGTTCTGTCGCCTCACAGCAAGAAGGTCGCTGGTTCGAGCCTCGGCTGGGCCAGTTGGCATTTCTGTGTGGAGTTTGCATGTTCTCCCCGTGGTTGCGTGGGTTTCCTCCGGGTGCTCCGGTTTCCCCCACAGTCATACCCCAAAGACATGCGGTACAGGTAAATCGGGTAAGCTAAATTGTCTGTAGTGCGTGTGTGTGAATTAGAATGCATGGATGTTTCCCAGAGATGGGTTGCGGCTGGAAGGGCATCCGCTGCGTAAAACAAATGCTGGATAAGTTGGCGGTTCATTCTGCTGTGGCGACCACGGATTAATAAAGGGACTAAGCCGAAAAGAAAATGAATGAATGTATCAGGGTAGTTTAGAGGACTGTAATCGTTTTTGATGTTTTTTTACATCAATGTTAGATGTCGACTTGATGTTGTTTTGACATCAAGGTAGTTTACAGGACAGTAATTGATTTAGAATTTTTTTGGACGCAAAAGTGACATGGTTTTTGATGTTGCTTTGACGTCAAGGTGGTTTACAGGACAGTAATAGGTTTTTACATGTTTTTTAAGTAATTGTTAGATGTTAATTTAATGTCGTTTTGATATCAAGGTAGTTTACAGGATAGTAATTATTTTTTAAATGTGTTTTTTTCATCAATGTTAGATGTCAATTTGATGTTGTTTTGACATCAACATAGTTTACAGGACAGTAAACTATGGAGTCAATCTAGGGGCAGATTACAAAAAAAAAAATAAAGTATTGAGCAAAAAATATATAAATAAGTGCAAATCTCCAAAAAACGCAAAAGCGAAAATAATTTTTGAGAAAAAATAATAATTTTGCTGACAAAAATAAACAACTGCAAAAGGGAAAATTAAGCTTTGAGGAATAAAAATAAATTTGCAAACAAAAAAAGAACTGCAGATAAAAATCAAGCCATACAAAACAAAAATATTTGCAATAAAAAAAAAAAAACGTTATATCTATTGACTTTACAAATCTCATCCAGTCAATTGCAATGCTCATTTTAATGAGCTTTTTAGTCAACCATAAGTTTGTGATGCTGTTTTCACTTTGCAATTCACGGCCAGAAATAAACACCCAAGTTCCGCCTCCTTGTCAAATCAGTGCAAAGTGAAAACAGCATCGCAAACTCACGATTGAATGTATGCATTTTTTTTTTTTGCACTGCTTGATTTTTATTTGCAGTTTTCTTATGTTTGCAAATGTAATTTTTATTTCTCAAAACTTAATTTTCCCTTTGCAGTTCTTTATATTTGTTAGCAAGACAATTTTTTTTTCTCGAAAAATTCATTTTCACTTTGAGATTTCGGGAGATTTGCATTTATTTATTTATTTTTGCTCAATACTTTATTTTTTTGTTTGCAAAACTTTCTTTTATTTTGCAAGTATATAAGGCCCTAGATTTACTCAATAGTAATTGACATTTGACATGTTTTTGGGTGTTGTTTTGACACAAAAAGTGCCCGTTGGAAACTCTGAAAAATCATTTTTGTGTATTTGTGACAAACTTGTGTTGATCATTGATTAATGGCATCAATTTATACTGCACTCCTTCCTCCAGGCCTAAACCTTATTCATCCCCATTGTTCGCCTCATCTCCTCCATCCAGTGGCCACAAGTCACGTCCCAGCGAGAGTTACGGGCTCTAGGCAGAGTAATCCATATGGAAGAATCCCTTTTCTGGGCTGCACGCTCAAGGCTACACATGCTTTATCAACCCAGTGTGAGTGTGTGTTTATTCCCAGTTGGGGAATTGGACACACTCACAGAGGAACACACTCATAATGCTTCAATGATGCAGTGACGGAAGGCTAGAGATGTGGGGGAAGGTTTCTCGATGCCCTTTTTTTAAAAATGCTGATCTCGAGCATGTTGTGTCTGCTGAAGCCAGTCAGACAGACAGCGACTAGACGGATGACCCCTTTACAGACGCTGCAATAAGACGCACTCAGCCGTCCAACTCTGTGGCAAAGCATTGTGGCAGTTCGTGGATAACGATGGAGGAGAAGACAGAGGTTAAATGGGAGAGAGGATAACAGACCAATCAAAAAGACTGAACATATATATTAGAGATACTGGGAGAGATGGCAATATATGAGGGCAAAAAAATGAACAAGCTTATAGTCTGTCTATAAATGGAATATTTAATTTGACAGGAACACTGGCTGAAGGGGATGGAAGTATAGTACTTTCATTGGGCACTGTGTAAATTGTTAATATCAGCACATTTATTTGGAAATGGTATTGACTTTACTTGAAAAAAAAATTCAGTCAAAAATTGCTAGTATATTTTATAAATAATTATGAAATGTAATAAAAATACATATAATATTTTATATATTATATTTATATAATGTAAATGTACCTTTATATATTTATTTCTTAAATATTGAATATATTTATATAATTATAAATATATAATTTATATATTTATATTATATTTGCTAATGTTAATTTATATTCATAATAAAATATGTTATAAATATTAATAATATAATAATAAATAAAATAAAATATTTAAAACAAATTATATTCAAAAATCAAATAATCTTGAATAAAATTTAAAGAAAAATAATAAAAGAAAAGAAAATTATCTTGAATAAAATATAATTAAATGAAAAAGTACAAATAATAAAACAAAACAATCTTGAATAAAATAAATAAAATTAAATTCAAGTAAAAATAATAAAATAAAATTATCTTGAATAAAATAAAATTAAATTCAAGTAAAAATAATAAAATTAAATAATCTTGAATAAAATAAAATTAAATTAAATTAAAGTAAACATAATAAAATAAAATAATCTTGAATAAAATTTGATTAAATTAAATTAAATTAAAGTAAAAATAATACAATAAAATAATATTAAATTAAATTAAAGATAAGTCAAATTAATAAAGCAAAATAATCTTGAATAAAATAAAATAAAATAAAATAAAATAAAATAAAATAAAATAAAA
>CAIGQQ010038154.1:6559993-6581772 GCA_903798035.1 Danio albolineatus
AAAAAAAAAAAAAAAAAAAAAAAAAAAAAAAAAAAATTAAAATAAAATAAAATAAAATAAAATAAAATAAAATAAAATAAAATAAAATAAAACAAAACACAATAAAATAAAATAAAGCTAGACTTAACAGAAATTATTAAAAACCAGCTAAAATAAAATAAACAAAAAACTAGATTTAAAATGATTTTAAAGCTGAAAATATTGCACAGATCATTGATATTACACAATGCTATAAATGGCCCTTTTCACTGTAAGAAAAAACATACTGTTTTTGTGTGTGTGTGATTAAATGCAAATGAGCTGTGTCTGCTACTTTCCCCCATGACTTTAAATATGTGTGCCTCTGCTGCCCAGCAACTTCCTGCACAACTTTCTGTCAGCAAAAACAAAACATTACTTCACATGTCTTTCAAAACAACATATTCAGCGCCACGAAAAAGCTTTTCCCCTTCTTGTGAAAGTGAAAATGAAGGAAGGCAACAGCCTAACTATAAATGTATTGTATGTATTACCAGAAATATCGTATTTATAGGTTAATGACTTAATTAAATATGACATCAGAAATTCACAGTTTATTTTTAATATCCTAATAAAAGCTTTAAATATAAATATGACATGACAATATGACGTCTTATATGAGAACGGTCAGAAGGACTACTATGGTAGTAGTTATAGAAATAGTTCCAGTGTTAAAGGTCCTGTGAAGTGCTTTGAAATATGCATTTTTATTCGATGTTTGGTGTAATCTCAACTAAAACACGAAGAGAAGGTGGGACATAGAGTAGCTCCTCCTCTTTTTAAAAAACTTCCAATAGTGTTTCCTATTTATCACAGCTCTGCCAGTGAGAGTGGCTGAGCTCAAGAGCATCAGAGGTAAAGCAAATGAGAAGCGTCTTGAAGAGGGCGGGACATGTCAGATACTAGAGAGCATTTGATTGGCCAGAAGATTTGATGAGAAGCTGATGTATGAAGGGACATGAATAAAACAACTGATCCAAGTAACAAACAACAAGCTTTACATGTTTATATCTTCTAAACGTGAATTTTGCCACTGTTTCGAAGCACACTACACTCTCAGAAATAAAGGCACGCGAGCTGTCAGTGGGGTGGTATCTTTTCAAAAGGTACACATTTGTACCTAAAGGGTCCATATTAATACCTTAACGGTACATAAAAAGTACAAAAGTGTTCCTCTTAAAATTTGTAGGTACTAATATTTACTTTTGAGGAACCAATATGGACCCTTTAAGTACAAATGTGTACCTCTTGAAAGGAACCACCCTAGTGACAGCTTGCGTGTGTGTAGCTTATAGATATCCTAATAACTAACAATACAGATACTAACCTCTAAAATACTTTAATTTCATAGGACATTTAAAGGTGTTAAAAGTGCTGACACAATCAAAAAAATGTTACATGACAAAAAAGAAATGACACTTACTGTCACTAACTTCCTTGTGGGTCATGTTATATCTGGCCGAGAATCCGTCTTTGGCCACAGCCATGTCAGTGTGGAAGGACAGCGACAGAAGGCCCGTGGAGGACTGGATCTTTGGAGGGATCTTCGCCCCACAGTATCGTCCGATCAAAGGTCCCACTGAACACAAGGAAATGTTGGAGAGGAGAAATAAGCTGATCTGAGATCAGCTAGAGAGGTGTGAAGTGGATCTGCCGAGGCATTGCGTGCTTCAAATTCCCTCTGCTCCAAGGATTACGAGCTTTCCTCACAGTATTCCTCTGATTTCTTCCCTACTTATCCCTGATTTACTGTCCCTCTACACTGCTTCTATGATCCCTAGATGTCAGCACGACAAGAGCCGAGTCTGATCCCAGACTGAGAGCGTGTGAGATGGGAAATTTAGGTTAATGTGCAAGTAGTTCATAATACCATAAACCCACTTGTCTAAATATCTGTGAAATTTTATATGACATACTGTAAGAAGGGAAAAGGATAGACTCAAGAAGGAAAAATATCATATGCTCACAAGGTGAGGATTTAAAAGTAAAAGTAAAGTGAAAGTGAACATTAAAAATATCTTTACCATGGATGCATTACAGTAATCAAATAGTTTAATATATTAAGAAATCAGTGAAATATTCTGATTTTCTGTTTGATTATTTCTATTTTTATTAATACATTTTTATTTATTTATTAATTTATATAGTTTTTTACAATTTTTTTATTTAAAAATTTTCTATTATTATAAATTTCCAAGACAGTTACGTATGAAATAAAAAATTATCAAAGAATGGACATTTGGCATAAAAGCTCTGCCGCTTTTGTGTAGCGTCACACTCATCTCTCATCAGCAATTGCTTCAGGATTTCTCTTTTTATGCTTCAATGGCTTTCAGCCTTACTCTCTTTTATAACGCCATGATAATACGCTTTAAATATTTTTGTTAATCCATGAACATGATTTCTGCAGGAGTCCCATAGGATATAATGAAAACCATAACTTCAATTACACATTCAGTCATCAAACTATGCCTTTGTTTGTTGTGAATACACACCCTCTAGTGGTGAAAATTACATACTGCGCCTTTAATATTGTCAGGCTTGTGCTGAGCTTTAAATTGTAAACTGACAAACAGACAGACACAGTTGAGGTCAGAAGTATTATGCCCCCTGTATAATATCTAATAATCTTTGCCATGATGACAGTACATAATGTTTTACTATATATTTTTAAGATATTAGCATTCAGCTTAAAGTGCAATTTTAAGGTCTCACTAGGTTAATTAGGCAAGATTGGGTAATTAGGCAAGTCATTGTATCACAAAGGCTTATTCTGTAGGCAATCGAAAAAAAATAGCTTAAGGGGGCTAATAATATTGACCTTTAAATGGTTTTAAAAAATAAAAACTGCTTTTATTCTAGCCGAAATAAAAAGATAAGACTTTCTCCAGAAGAAATAATATTATAGGAAATACTGCAAAAAAAAATTAGTTGCTCTGTTAAATATTTGAAAAAGAAAAAAGGGCTAATAATTTTGACTTCAACTATAAATAGAAATGTATACAGATATATACTGTATGAATGAAGAAGGGACAGTAACCTTGCGGCAGGCCGTCCCAGACGTCGAGCCAGTCGTATTTGCACTCTCCTTCCCCCATCAGCAGAGGGTCGTTCTCCAGGTCGAAGGTCTGGAAGGTGAGAGTGACCTCGGTCTGAGGAGGAGCGATGATGATGAAGGAGCACTCCAAATTATGAGGATACTTGTCAGGGAAACCCGGAGACTCGATCACTCCGGTTGGAGAACTGAAATTCCGGAAACAGTGCTCAGCTCCTGCAGAACAAACAGACACAAAGGAGAAACGCGGATTAAGATAACGATGACAGAACACTCTTCATTAGAGGTGCTTACATTATTCCAGAGTGAGGAAAAACATGTTTTTATAGCATATACACACATGTATGCTTTCAGTGGATCGTGGGGACGTTCCATTGAGTTTTCTTTTGATTTTATATTGACTACATGATATTTTCTATCCTCAATATATATATATAAGTATATGTATTTTAAATGCTATATTAAAATAAGCATGTCTTCAGCAAAATGTGGGGACTTTGCATATACTTCTGTTCTTTTTATACTGACTTATTTTGATATTTATTATCTGAATCTGATTGGCTGATAGCTGTGAGATATTAAAGTAATATCAGCACTCCTGCAGCCTCTTTACTCTTGTGTATTAATCCGCCCACACGAGTGGCAGGCAGAGGACTACGGTTTGACAAATACTGCAGCTGTTGGACAACATAATGTACGTTTGAGGCTTTTTTAGGCAATAATGTGGTTGTTTAGATTGCAACTTTGCAGTTTATTTATAAGAATAGCACCTATTTTAAATATTTATAATTTCAGAGATTTAGCTCATTGTCGGCCATTAGCCTGTTATACTGAGTAGAGCAAAGACGGTTGACGTTCCGCCAAAAGATGGCGACAGAAAGTGCTTGGGGAGAAAAACAGGACTTTTTCAGCATACGTTTCAAACTACAGCTGAACAAATCATTACAGATCAGGTCAGTAACATTCAAAGTCGATCTCTCTCTTTTGTATTTTGTAGTGCTGTATTTATACCATAGTAATCTGATAGTGTTTGCTTTGTTTTGGCTTTATCATGGTTAATTATTGTGATTTCCCGACTGAAACAGAGAAATACTAGGAAATCTTTGTAGATTGATGGCATTTCATGCCGTTCAGCCTTATAATCTTAAATTGTGAGTAAAATCACCTGTTTAGTCATCACTTTAGACATTACGCTAGAGAATCATTCAAATACTAGCTCTAACGTGATGTTTGTGAAGTAGTAACAGTTTCTGCTGTTCTGATGTCAGCTGCAGATGTGTATGAATGCTGGAAGAAAGTAGTTCCTCTTTTCAAAAGGGTTTTTGAGACTCTCAGTGTTTGACTTTCTTTTTTATATACACATTTATGCCGTCAAACTGTTGTATAAATGCAATATCTCACTCATAGCAGTGCGATATGGCTGTATATCATCACTGGTGGGAAACTAAGTGTAGAATAGTGGTACGATATGGTATGATTCGGTTCGGTAAGATTTTATGGCCATTTCCACTTTCAAAAGGTACCTAAAAGCGAACTGTACCATATCACTTTTTGTTCACCCTGTGCAAAAGGTAACTAGTACGAGAAAAGGTACCAAAAGGTGGAGCTAGACACGCAGCTAACCGCTATTGGTTTACAGAGATACGTCACTCGCTCCTGCAGCAAGCCAGAATGAAAACAAAGGAACCGTCATGTTTTAAACACACAGCTGAGACATTACACCATAATAATATATACATATAATAACGAGCCATGGTCGACCCGAGCTCAAACAAACCCGCCACAAAGCCAAGAAGAACAGCAGATTCTACCCTGTAGTTTTTTTTTACGAGCCCTTCTAAAATGCGAGCTGTTTCACTTTTTTGCTTTCGTTCTATATTTGAAATAACTAACTTCTTGAGCTGATGATAATAACGTGTGCGTGATTATTGAAGTGCTTCTGACATCCGATCCTGTCACATGTGCTGGTGAAGATTAAAGACACAGATGAGAGGTTTGCACTGACGATGGGCTACATGTTGCATGTTGTTTTTGAACCCAAATAAGGACTAAATGTATCCTGTGTGTAGTTTTTCTGTATCATGTCGGAGACTGTATGTATGTGTTCATATATGCTGCATTTATTTATGTATTTTATGTAATCGCAGACGTTTAGGCTAGTTACAGTGACTATTTTGTATCACTGATCTGCAGTTATAATCAAATCATGTTCATAGAAAGGTTAGTAATGAACATTTATACACAAGTATTATGGGTGTTTTGTGAGAAGCGCTTCTTATATCATACGTGAACAACCCGTACAGCTTTACTGTAGACATTTTCTCAAGCGAGAGTGACGTGGACTAAAACTTTCTGTCGTACACCACGCTCACCAAAAGAGTACCATTGGTACCCTATAAGCAGTGGAAACGCAAGTCTGATAAATGTGACCTGTACCGACCTGTACTGTACCACTCAGTGGAAACGGGCCATTAGGCACTTGGCCTGTGGGCTCAAGCCAACACCACCAGTGCCAATATACAGCAATATCACACTGCTACTCATAGGTCATATATACCGTCAAGAATATTACAGTAGCTATACGAAATTGCACAAATTAATCTATAATAGATCCCAGTCTTTAATTTAAATATCCTTACCATTATTATATTCATGAGCTTTAACGGCATATAGTTTCATTTTTGTCCATCTCATTGACTCAACTTAGCGCCATACGTAAACATTTATCTTCAGCTCCGAATCAATGAATAATTTTACATAGTAAACGCGGCTTATTAAACAAAAGCATGTATTGTAAATATGTTGCTGTCACAGATGCCAAAGCGAGCAGTTCCTCGAGCAGCTTTGTGGGTCCTGCGCTGTATTCTGTGCATGTGTTTACCAGACACACTCGAGCGAGAGAATGTCATGAAATGAAAGCGTGGTTTACTGATTCCTGGCCTCTGAGAGCTCCTGCACACCCCTCTCCCCTCTAATTCACATTTCAAACTGCTGTTCAACCTCTCCTCTCCATGCCACCGCGTTCGGCACACCGGCTGAATGCAGAGCAGAGGAAACAAGCATGAAGATGAGGATCGTGAGACAAAATAGAGAGATTCCACTAAACAAACAACACTAAGTGGGAGGCGGGAGAAGGACGTGGTTTGTAAAGTGTAGAGATTAGGCAACAGATCACCTTGAGAATGTGTGCGGCCCGTCATGCCTTGTTTTCAAGCGCAGTGGAGGAACATAATGAATACAATACTATTGAAAAAAGCTTGGTTTTAACGCTTGATTATATTACAAAACATTCCGCTTTATTATATTTAATGCACTTTTTTCTGCTCTTTTTGTGATTATTTTACAATTCATAATTATGAAGTTAAATTATAAATAAAAAATCCTAAATGCTAGTTTGGCGAGTTTACATGAAGCTCTTAGAGAGGCTAACTGTAGTATTGGTAACCTAGCAACCAGCAGTAATACGCATAGTATGGGTGCTCATTTACAGGAACAATCATGGACGGGAGAGGCTCAAGCTCACTATTTTGCAGGCTCTGTACCTATAAGACAATTAAAATATGTGCTGAATTTAAACGAATAGCAGACCATACCACAATACTGCTAACTGCTTTTAATGAGATGGAAGGTGGAAAGTAGGTAATATACAGTTTTCAAATGTTTCCCAAGAGATGTTTAACAGAGCAAGGACGTCTTCAGAAAATCTATATATGTAATTTTATATTATTATTATTATTATTATTATTATTATTATTAATATTATAAGAAAGTCTTGCTTTTTTTTAGCTTGGCTGGAATGAAATAATAATAATAATAATTATACACCTTCATATTAAACTTAGGCTAAATACTAATATCTTGCAAAATAAAAGTAAAATGTTATGTACTGTCATTATGGCAAAGACAAAAGAAATGAGTTATTATAAACTTTCTTAAAATTTCTTTAAACTATGATGTTTAAAAATGTGTTGAAGAAATCTTATCTATGTTAAACAGCACTTAAATATTTGAATGGAAAATATTTGCAAAAGAAAAAGAAACTTTCACAGGAAGGTTAATAATTTGCCTTCAATTAAAATTATTTTTATTTATTAGAAATTACTATAACTCTGCTGTAATTTTACTGTGTTTTTGATCATATATATAAAAAATAAAACAAATATTATATAAATAAATAAACCAATTAACAAATAAATAAATAAAAATAAACAAACAAACAAATAATTGAATGAATAAAATAAAAGTAAAAATTAATAAATAAATAATTTGTTAAATAAACAAATAAATAAGTGAATATATAATTAAATAAACTAATAATTAATCAATTACTTAATTAATTAATTGTACTGATCCCAAACTACTGGCCAGTAGAGCATGTTATAAATTAACATAATTACTTTAATAAAAAACTAATTATGATTATTAAATTAATAAATTTAATCATTATTTTAATTGATATTATGTTTAATAAATTAAAACAAATAATTAAATAAAGTAAATTTTAAAATTAATTCATTCATTCATTTACAGTTTATTATTCAGATACAAACAGCTAATCTTCCTCTTTAACCTGTCCGTTTGCCATGCACAGAAGGAATAAACCCCCGCATTTCTGAAATTACATGAGGATGACATCATTTTCTGAGCAAATGATGACAGAATTGTCCTTTGTGGGTGAAGTGTCCCTTTCAGGAGCTCCTGGTGTCCCACACAACTACTACAATCAGATAATTCTCTCTGTAGAAAGAAATGTGCAAATGACTCTCAGCCTCTGTGGTTTATTCCTCGCACCAGTGACACCATCTAACCAGCGCCGTTTCCTCCACTGGAATGCTGCTCGCGGTAAACAGCCTCTGCGGAGGGCAGCAAATTACCCCGAATCCTCTAAAAAGAAGAGACAGGCCTTATAGGTTCTTGTGGCGGCTGTCAGGAGGTCCGAGTCTGGATGACGTGTCTAATGAGGAGCCGCAGACCTGTGCCACTCCAGGCCAAATGAACAGCGGCCTCCAGTACGCTTCTGACACTCTGCACACATGAGAATGACGGCTGGTACTGCGGTAAATACATGGGTTGGGTACACATGCTCACTCGAGCACAGACAAAAACCCCGGGATGCCACACAGGCGGGAGGAAAGAAGGAATGCACAAATGAGACGAGGTGCAAAAACAAACGCACACAAGACTTTCAAATGCTAGTTTCGATCTCACACACACAGCGATGCAAATATCCCTGCTTCAGTGTGTGCTGAGAAAAATGATTCGTTGGGTTTACTCAATTCTATTAAAGTAAATGGTTGTAAGCTATTTAAATGGGTTGAATTTGTCACGGTTGGGTTAGGGAAAGGAGAGCGAGGACTCAAGTGCAGCACAACTGATGTTTTTATTTATAATAAAATGGAACAAAAAGGGCAAAATAGGCAAAACAAACAACCCCGAGGGGGAAAATATTAAAGGGCCATGAAACACCAAAACACATTTTTTGAGCTGTTGACAGTCATATATGTGTCCCACGCTGCTATAAACACTATTAGGACACATATAATTGACTAAAAAGTGAAAATTGGTTGTTTTTGTGTTATTTCGAGCAAATTCGTTCTTCCGGTTTGAAACGAATTTTTGAAGCTGCGTCGCGGCGATGAGATCCTTGCGTATATTCCAGCATGGAGAGTGGACGCCTGTCCCGGCCAGAACGTTCTGACGTCTCTGGGTGTTCGGCATTAATTCATGAGATAGACTTGGGTTAAACCAACCAGAGCGCTCTATTGTGTAAGCGGCGCAGCTTCATTAATATTCATGATCGCTTCGAAGATTGTACCCTACAGCAGTTGCGGAAGACGCATCAAGCGCGAGTGATTTACCTGCTAAGTCAATGCATAGGCGCGAATAGGCATCCTGCAACGCGATACGCGCGAATGGCGCCGCACGTTTGACGCGCTTGACGCCGCAATTCGCGCGAATCGCTTCAGTTTGAAAATTAAATGAAAATGAGCTTCAGCGGACGTTCGCGCCACGTTAACCAATCAGGAGCTTGCTCTTGTGGGGGTGTGATTATGACGTAGCGCCTGTTGTTGGTGTCCTGAGGGAAAACTGGGCTCAGTCAGAAGCACCGCTGAAAGCTTCCATCATCCAGGTACAGTTTCTGGAGGAGCTCAAAGAGCTAGGTGCACCTCTGAAATAGTCTAGTGGACTCAGACACAGCTCCAAACGAATCGAAGCTGTTTATCAGCCTTCATAAAGCACATAAAACAGTTATTCTCTCTATAAACACCTGTTAGCCATTTAGCAATAAAGCTACAGTCACCAATCCATAGACAGAAGCCCTGCCCATCACACGAATCCGAAAATAAAGAGAAAGTGCCGTTAAAGTCAACAAATTAATAATTTGGCAAATAATTTGATTACTGATGTCCATGTATACACAGTCTGTGTGAAAATGAGCGCGTGCACAAATGGAAACTCCCATTTTTATGCAAAACCTTCCCTCTTTCCCCTTCCCCGACACTCCTAACAACAGAGCTGGACACGCCCACTTTACTGAGCTTTTCCAAACTAGAGGTGTGAAAACACCACGCTGAGACTGGGGGGTTTCGTGGCCCTTTGACAAAACTAATAAACAAACAATTTTGACTGGGCAGGCTGGTAGGGATCTGGACTAGGATCAGGACAAGACTGGAGACACTGGTTTAACGACGATGATCGACAACAAACTGGCACAGGACAGCAGACATGAGGAAAATTTAAAGCAGAAATAATTAACAAACAGACAGGTGAACATGATAGACTAATAATGGGTTAACAAGGAGGGTGGGGTTAGACAATAGACGGGAGAGCACATGATAACACAAACCATGTGCTCACATAAAGACTAGAACACGCAGCCAATGAGAGAACTCATTAACTGCGTGCTCACATGACGACACAAGTACACGGCGTGTGTAAACATACACCACGTGCTAAACACAGAGGACTGAACTTGAGACACAAGCACACGATAAAATGAAGACATCTTACCGTGCGCTCACACATATGCAACGCGGATGTTTCATCCCAGCGCCATCCAAAACCGAAACCAACCAGACGGAGATGCTGAGAATGAAACAGCGCGATGCCGACAGAACAAACAAACACCAGGACGCAAGCGTGCAATCGCGAACACGCCCAGACCCCACACGCCCTTATCAAACGGGAGTGCGCACGGTCCAAGCGCGCCCACAATTGGCACTCATACAGAGGCACAATGACAACACACAGGACTAGACAGAGCTAGTGTGAGGACTCTGCCACCAAAACAAGAATTAACAAGACAGGAGTGGCAGAACCCTGACAGAATTTTAACAAACAAATTAAGTTGAGCTTCACTAAATTTTATTTGTTTGTTTAAATCGAGCCCATATTAGTGGTTTGCATCCACTTATCTGAAGGAAATTGTGTAAACGAATCATTATTTTCAGTGTGTGTGTGGAGGACGATCCATATCACACAATGAAAAGAAAAGACGTCTGGATCAGAATCAGAATCAGTTTTATTGCCTAGTGTGCTTCACACACACAAGGAATTTGCTTTGGCTACAGAAGCTTCCAGTGTACATAAAGTGACAAGTGACAACACAGAATAAATATAAAAAAGACGAAAGACATTAAACAGAGATGCAGTCAGTCCAACGATCTGGATGTTGAAATGTATGTACAGATTTGTTATAAATATACAGGTTATAAGGTGCTGTGTGCAAATGCGTAAGAAGTATTGCATTGTATATTGTTATAAGGTGCTGTGTACAAGTGCGTATGAGAAAGTATTGCACGTTTATTGCACAATAGGAAAATATTTAACTGTTCATGAGGTAGATGGCCTGAGGAAAGAAACTTTCCTGTGTCTGGCTGTTTTCGTGCTCGGTGCTCTGTAGCGCCGGCCAGACGGTAACAGTTCAAACAGGAAGTGTGCTGGGTGCCAGGCGAAGTGTGCTGGGTGCGAGGGATAACTTGAAGGTAAAATTATCTTTAAAATAAGTGGTGAAATGAAGAGAGGATGGGGTAAGATGAGCCACTGTGTGTTTTTCAATTAGGAGACTATAAAAAGAGGACATGGGTGTCTGTGTACAGAGATCAGAGTCAAGGATCCAGATGAGTTATACTGAGGTGTATAGAGGTATACTAGAAATTGGATCACTCTAAAAAATGTTGGGTTGCTGAAACTCAAAGTAGGGTCAAATATGAGGAAACCCAACTGTGTAAGCGTGAAGTGTAATTAAAATTTCAATTACAATTAACCCAATGCTGCTGGGATTGTCCATATTTGACACAACATATACAACAATCCAGCATTTTTTAGAGCAATACATACAATTTCTAACAAGAATTTATCCTATTGAAAAAAGCTTGGTATTAATTGTTCATTTTATTATGTTTATTTTGTTAATATGTTATTGTTTTATGTTCTGAAGAAATCTAGTCATATGCACTGTTTTTCAGTTGTTCTGATTGAATTTGACCTTTTATTATGATGTAGCGCATATTTTTTGGTGAAGTAAAAAAGAAGAAAAAAGCAAGAATATGGATATATTTATATAAAATATTTGGCACATATTGTATAAAATAAAAAAAGGGAAGAAAAAAGGGAGATCTGGATAATTTGCAGGTTTTTAAATGATCTTTAAATGATGGTAAGTGGGAAAAAAGAAGAGAGAATATGGTAAGATGAGCCACCTTGTGTTCTCTAAACTAGGAGATTATTGGTCATAAAATCATACAATGCTGTATTTGTCCATATTTGACCCAATGTTGGGCTACGAACGGTCAATCTATCTATCTATCTGTATGTCTGTGTCTGTCTGTCCGTCCGTCCGTCCGTCCGTCTGTCCGTCCGTCCGTCCGTCCGTCTATCTATCTATCTATCTATCTATCTATCTATCTATCTATCTATCTATCTATCTATCTATCTATCTATCTATCTATCTATCTATCTATCTATCTATCTATCCATCCATCCATCCATCCATCCATCCATCCATCCACCCGTCTGTCTGTCTGTCTGTCTGTCTGTCTGTCTGTCTGTCTGTCTGTCTATCTATCTATCTATCTATCTATCTATCTATCTATCTATCTATCTGTATGTCTGCCTGTCTGTCTGTCTGTCTGTCTATCTGTCTGTCTGTCTGTCTGTCTGTCTGTCTGTCTGTCTGTCTGTCTGTCTGTCTGTCTGTCTACATACTGTAATTGTCTATCTGAATCCAGTGAAGCACAGTCAAACAAACGCCCCACTCCACCATGTCATTTGGCTTATGCTTGTTGTTGGTGTTAGTTCTAAATAAAGTTGAGTCCGGGCACAGTAGACTCGGTCTCCTCTAGCAGTAGGTCGTCCTGTCAAAGTCCACTTCTGTTACTCTACTTGGCCGGCTGCCCCACATTACTCTCCAACCCTGCCATGCTTAATGCCATTGCATGAGTGCATTGTAGAACGCCTGCATGCATGAACGCCCAGCCGTACCGCGTATTAACTCATGCTCATGAACACACTAAAAACAGTCTCTCGTCTCCTCCTCGGGACACGCAGAGTCCTGCCTGTCTCTGAAGCACGGCCTGGAGCTGAAAGGGTTAGTTGCTGGGCAGAAAGTCGTATGGCGTGAGCGTTTGACTCAGGGATTTCCCTCTTCTGCTGTCAGTCGCTCGCTCAGATGCCTTTATCTGACCTCTCATGGGACGCCGAAATGTGTGTTCGCTCAAGGCATTATTCACCAGTCAGATGAGATCATCTCGATGTAGGTAAAACTCAAGAATATGACGCTTTCCATCTTTGATTCATTCAAAAGACGCATGGCGATAAAACGATCATGATTTGACCTTTAAATCCAATGAATAAAGGGAAAACAATAATTCTGCTCAGTAGCCAATGGCATGTGTGCTGTGGATTAGTTTAAAAGGTTTTAGAAAATTTGTCCAAATTATGTGTTCAGCAATGCAGGTTACTCATTTTAAATTAAACTTTTATATATTTAAAGTAGTGGTGTCACGGTGGCTCAGTGGGTAGCACAATCACCTCACAGCAAGAAGGTCGCTGGTTTGAGTCTCGGCTGGTCAGTTGGCATTTCTGTGTGGAGTTTGCATGTTCTCCCTGTGTTGGCGTCGGTTTCCACAGGGTGCCCCCACAAGTCCAAAACATGCGGTAGAGGTGAATTGGGTAAGTTAAATTGTCCATAGTATATGTGTATGAATAAATATGGATGTTTTCCAGTGATGGGTTGCAGCTGGAGGGGCATCGGAATAATTTCACAATAAAAAATAGATAATTTTGACCCATAGAATGTATTTTTGGCTTTTTTGCCTTTAGTCAGACAGTTTAAAGGGGCGGTCCAGAGTGTATTTTTAAAGCTTGATTGTGTTTATGTGGTGCACAGCAATGTGTGCTCATACTTCATTTGTGAGAAATCAGGTTATCTTACTTTGATTGTATACAGCTCCTCAGCTAAGATGAAAACGACTGTCATATTACCTAGTTCTTCTAAAAGCCCGCCCTCAAGAGGCTCTGATTGGTCAGCTAACATAACATAATCTGTGTTCGCTCACCGCATTATTCACCAGTCAGGTGAGATCATCTTGATGTAGGTAATACTCAAGAATATATTTTTCCATCTTTGATTCATTCAAAAACGCATGGCGATAAAACGATCATGATTTGACCTTTAAATCCAATGAATAAAGGGAAAACAATCATTCTGCTCAGTAGCCAATGGCAAGTGTGCTGTGGATTTTTATAAAAGTTGGGTGGGTTTTATAAAAGTTGTCCAAATTATGTGTTCAGCAATGCAGATTACTCATCTTAAATTAAATGTTATTATATTTAAAGTAGTTGTGTCACGGTGGCGCAGTGGGTAGCACAATCATATATTTTTTATATATATTTTAAATATGAATTTATATCATAATTATGATGTCATTAGAATTATTATTATTTCACATCATTTACATTTTAACAATTCTAACATTATACAGAATTATAATAATTGTAACTTTTATCTTGTTATGAATTAATTTAGGTGACACGGTGGCACAGTAGGTAGTGCTGTCGCCTCACAGCAAAAAGGTCGCTGGTTCGAGCCTCGGCTGGGTCAGTTGGCATTTCTGTGTGGAGTTTGCATGTTCTCCCTGTGTTGGCGTGGGTTTCCACAGGGTGCCCCCACAAGTCCAAAAACATGCGGTATAGGTGAATTGGGTTAGTTAAATTGTCCATAGTATATGTGTATGAATAAATATGGATGCTTTCCAGTGATGGGTTGCAGCTGGAAGGGCATCTGAATAATTTCACAATAAAAAAATAGATCATTTTGACCCATAGAATGTATTTTTGGCTTTTTTGCCTTTAGTCAGAAAGTTTAAAGGGGCGGTCCAGAGTGTGTTTTTAAAGCTTGATTCTGTTTAGGGGTGCAAAACAATGTGTGCTCATGCTTCATTTGTGAAAAATCACGTTATTTTTTTATATTTCTTACTTTGATTATATACAGCTCCTCAGCTAAGATGCAAACGACTGTCATATTACCTAGTTCTTCTAAAAGGCCCGCCCTCAAGAGGCTCTGATTGGTCAGCTAACATAATGTGCTGAGATTCGTGGATCGGCTCCATGTCACGTGGAAGCGTCAATGCTATGACATTACAGCACATCTGGCCACGCCCCTTCGCTGCGCGGCGTGTATGCTTGTAACCAGAAGGGTTTAGGACATCATTAATCAGGATGTCTTTTTTTGTAGTCCTTCAAGTACTCCTTGTAGTACTTAGTTCGCGGTACGCTTTGCTAAGCTAACTCTGTAATAAGCAACTTTGCTTTGAACTTTGAGCGTCTCACATTCAGAGATGTTGTTTATGTTCACACAGCTACATTACACATCAACTAAAGTTTAAAATATGATACTGTAGTGGACCACCCCTTTAAATGATGTTAAGAAAATTGGTAACACTTTACACTAAGGATGTATTAGTTAATGCATTTACTAACATGAACAAGCACTGAACAGCACATTTAGTATGTGTTCATGTTTGTTAACGTTAGTTAATGAAAATACAGTCGTTCATTGTTAGCTCATTTTGACTCACAGTGCATTAACTCATGTTAACCAGTTTAAATTTGGATGTTAAGAATGCATTAGTAAATGTTGAACTGTGATTAATAAATGATGTACAAGTATCGTTCACAATTAGTTCATGATAGTAAATAAATTAACTAACATTAACTAATGAAACCTTATTGTAAAGTGTGATCCCTAATTAGATAAAGTCCTAATTACGAAAAAAATATATATTATTTTAAGATTAATTAATTCATAACAAGACAAAAAGTTACAATTATTATAATTCTGTATAATGTTAGAATTGTTAAAATGTTAATGATGTGATAAAATCATAATTCTAATGACATCATAATTATATTATTTCATATTTAGAAAAAAAATTGAAATTTCGAAATTATGAGATAATGTAATATATATTCGAATAAAATGAGCAATTGTCAAACTTAGGAGACCAAATCCATCCATTAATGGATAAAGTCTAAATTAAGCCATATACAATATATTTAAAACAGTCAGCACGGTGGCTCAGTGGTTAGCACTGTCTTCTCACAGCAAGAAGGTTGCTGGTTCAAGCCCTGGATGAGCCAGTTGACATTTTTATGTGGAGTTTGCATGCTCTCCCTGTGTTGGTGTGGGTTTCCTCCGGGTGCTTCGGTTTCCCCTACAGTCCAAACACATGCGCTACAGGTGAATTGAAAAAACTTAATTGGCCGTAGTGTATGTGTGAATGTGAGAGTGTATGGGTGTTTCCCAGTGCTGAGTTGCGGCTGGAAGGGCATCCGCTGTGTAAAACATATGCTGAAATAGTTGGCGGTTCATTCCGCTGTGGCGACCTCCAATCAATAAAGTGACTAAGCCAAAGGAAAATGAATGAATGAATAGATTTAAAATAAGTACAGTCTGCCATAGAGTTTTGTAAGATGAACTGGTTTATTAATATATTATCTCTGCTTATTGCTTAATGTCGGAAAGAATACAATAAAAGTCATTAAGATAAACCAATTTACATTACATTTACATTTAGCGGACGCTTTTGCCTGAAGCAATTTACAATTTACATGAAAATTTCTTTTTAAAGATCCCTGTACCTGCCCTCTCATGAAACTCCAGAAGTCTGTGTTTTATTCAGCAGTCGGCTGAGATCCCCTTCATTTGAAACCCTGACAATGATGTTTTCCATCTTTCATTCATCCAAGAGACGCACGGCAATAAACTAACACGATTTGACCATTAAATTGAACGGATAAATGGAAAATGATCACTCTGCTATGTAGAGCGAATGGCAGGTCTGCTGCTATTATTATTTTTTGTACAAACAACAAATGGGACATCGTCTCGGATGATTGGTTATGGCTTATTATGGTCTGCCGAATAGTTTTGTCAGATTAAATGGTTTTATTAATAGATTATCTGTTCTTACGACTGAAAATCACTCGCTGCATGGGGACACTTGCTAAGCTAGTTTTAAGTCCCAAATCTGCTTTAGAGATCTGTGTTTGAGAAGAAGGATGAGTTGAGAACAGCACTTGAGTTGTAGTAGAAAATGTGCCAAAAACAGTTTAACATGATGATCTACAGCTTTCAGCAGTTCAGATTAGTGACATGGGTTACAAAGTGAAAAATAACTACAAAAAATATGAAATTACTACCAAAAAATACGAAAATACTACAGAAAAAATGAAAGGAATTTTTTTAAGAGAAACTAGAAATTCAAAGTTATGAGATAAAGTCTCGTTTTTGACATAATTATGAGATCAAATTTTTTAAAAATACTAATACACTATATAATATACTAAGATACTAAAGATATAAGTCATGATTATGGTATATGAAATGAAATAAAATAAACAAAAGAAGATTAAATAAGACTTAAAAGTCAAATGATGAGATATTCAAGTCCAAAACATGATATAATAATTCAGAATTATGTAATAAACCAAGCAATATTTAGATAAATATACGCTATAAAAAAATTAATGACAGAAAATTTACACAATAAATATTTTTATTTTCATTCATTTATTCATTTTCTTTTTGGCTTAGTCCCTTTAATAATCTGAGGTCACAGCAGAATGTACCGCCAATTTATCCAGCATATGTTTTATGCAGCGGATGCCCTTCCAGTTATAACATCCATACACTCTCATTCACACACATACACTACGGACAATTTAGCTTACCCAATTCACCTGTACCACGTCTTTGGACTTGTGGGGGAAACCGGAGCACCAGGAGGAAACCCACACCATCACTGGGAGAACATGCAAACTCCACACAGAGATGCCAACTGACCCAGACAATGCTGAGGCTCGAACCAGTGACCTTCTTGCTGTGAGGCAATTGTGCCACCCACTGCACCACTGCAATGCCCTCTTTTTATGTTGCTTTAACTTATTTTAATAAGTTAATCAGGTTTCAACTCATTTGTTTTAAGTTAAACAAAGTTTTACCGAATATTTTTAGTCAGTTTGATTGATGTTGAACAGTTTGAGTTGAGATGACCAGAAAAGTTCATTTGATTCAACTAAAACAGCGAAGTGAGCAAGAATTTGTTTACCGTGAACATTCAAAAAGGATATAAAGTCATAATCATGACACATTAAGCCAAAAGATGAGGTAGTAAGTTAAGATTATTGATAAACTGATTCAAATTAGACTCAACAGTTAATTTGAATTTAGATTTTTTTTTTAGAAGTCAGCAAGATTTTCTTAACAGTGTGCATTCAAAAAAAGGATATAAAGTCATAATTATGAAGCCACAATATGAGGTAGTGAGTAATAATTATTAATAAATAGATTCAAAATTAGATAAAAAGTCAAAATGATGCCATAAACAACAATAATTACATTAAAAAAATACAAAAAAAGCAATCAAACACGACGTCAACCTTCTCTCCATTTCATCTCAGTGCTGTCCAGAGTTATTTCTTTCCTCTGGGTTTGCTATCTTTAAGACGAGGTAGTTAGAGCTGAAGGCTGTAAATGGGGCGTTTTATAGGAGAGCAGAAGGCGAGACAGCGAGACAGACAGCACCTGATTCAAAGCAACTGTTAAAGTGGCAGTAAATTCCAGAGGGCGACCAGGAGACCCTCCAGACCCTTCACCAGCACAGGCTGACAATACCCAGACTGACTGACAGACATCTACAACTACTACAACACGCTTTACTAATACTGACTGCCTTAATAAAGGTGAACAAAGAAGGCTTAAAAAATAATGTTATTGTTTAACTTTTAGATTGATTAGGGGGAGGGATGGGGGGGGCTTTTGTTTTTGCACATCATTCCCTAAAACTAACAGTAAGAGGGGCGTGGCTAAGAATACAGCGTCAGAAGCCGTCAAACTGACATCATCAGAGAAGGATCGCCCACTCCAAAAGCAGAAACAAATGGTCAGACGATGCGCACTTGCAAAATAAACATTGTAAATTTTAATTTCACATTGTGTTTGTTTTTAATGAGAGTAGAAGTTGTTTTTTTTTGCTTTTAACTCATTTGAAACACTTTGTGGTGATGAAGGTAATGTCGAATTATAGTTTTGGAGACTTTCTGACCTCAAATAGCTGCTGCAATTCTCCAGCAGTGCTTCTTGGAGGTTTTTTGGCCAGTCAAATCATCATTCTGACAGACAGATAGATAGACCTCCACTTCCAGGTTCATAAAACTTGTATTTCTTCATTATTTATTTCATTAATGACCTTTTCTACACTCTTAGCTGTCACATGGGGTGGTGCCTTTAAAACAGAAACACCTTTGTACTGTTTTACTTTACTAGTATGTACACTTTGAGAATGTGTAGTCTACCATTTGAGTACCAATACATACTATTTCAGTACAAAATACACTTTTTTAAAAGTGTCCTTGTTTTTTTCCTATTTTGTGAAGCTCTGCAACCATCACAGCTCTGATTATTGCTTTAATAGTTGTGATGAATTATCGAGTGAATTTACAATTCTGTTTCTAGCCTGTAAACAATTACCAATTACATTGTCAGTAAGTCATGAAAACATGAGATTGGCTGCTTGTTCAAACTACTTATATAAAACTAAGTTGAAACAACACAATTCTTGAATTGTTTTTTTGTTTTTTTGGGCAACTTAATTGTTTTACATTCAATCCACTTACATTTGTAAAAATTTCTCTAAGTTAACTTAATTCCTTCATGTTGTCCCAACACAAATCAATTGTGTGGATCGCAGCATTTTTACAGTGTGTTTTTCTGTTAATCATAACTTATTAAAGTAAGTTGATCATGTTTCCAACTTAATACTCTTAAAGTATATAAATAGTTTTTAAATGACTCATAAAGTGAAAATAAAAGTACAAAAGCTGTCACTGGGATAGTAACTTTTCAAAAGGTACAGTTTTTGTACTTAAAGGGTCCATATTGGTAACTTAAATATACATACAGTATTAGTAAAGTACAGTAGTTTTGTGTCAACCTTTCAGGTACTACTATTTTAGGTATAAAAATGTACACTTTGAAGAGGCACCACAGCTTTTGTACCTTTGTTTCTCAGAGTGTAACTGTAAAGCGATCATGTCACTTTTTACAGTGCACTCATTGGGCTTACAAAATAATCCATACTCATATGAATTCATAAAGGTGCCAGTAAATATACACACATGCACTTAGTGATTTCACAAACTAATTTCGAGAGGAGCACATGATATCATTGACTACAGCTGGTCCTTATCACTAATCATTAGCTAGCCAATCAGATTATCCCAAATTTAATATAAATATCCAGCCTAAACTTCATTCTCTATCTTCGTTTTGGATCTTTCCTTCCGTTCTCCCTTGTCCTCAATTCTAGCATCGGGCTACATGGCGGCTCAGTGGCTAGCACTACTGCCTCACAGCAAGAAGGCCAGTGGTTCAAGTCCAAGCTGCGCCAGTCAGAACTCTCTGTGCAGAGTTTACATGTTCTCCTCATGTTAGCGTGGGTTTTCCCCGGGTACATGGGTTTCCTCCCACAGTCTAAAAGCATGTGACACAATGAATTGTAGCAACAGTCACAAGCACTTAACGCACACATACTGAACTGATTCTTATAGAACCGTCTTATTAAATAAGATATAGGCAAAAAGCGAACCGGGGGGCTCTCGAGGTTCATCTATCTCCGAGCTCAGGATTCTCTCCTGGGACAGCATGCCAAACCAGCTATCATAGTCAAGCATTATTTAAGTGTGAACTCTTGAAAATAGATTTATGATCAAATTTATGAAGTGTCGAAATTAGTTTTTTCCTACTTTTTGGTTAATATTTTGAACAAAAATATAAAAGGTTAAACAATTAAGACAATTAATTTGTTCACAGCGTGCTTTGCTCATATTTACCAAGGTCACATTATTTACCAATAATAACGGAAGGCACTGTATTGCCCTGATCACATGTTTCAGTGTTGTATTTTGAGTGTGCACTCAGAAGACAGCAGTGGCGATAGGCCTGAAGCGGCTCAGCAGGAAGTCTTCCGTTTTAACCGTGGCAACAGCGTCAGAGTCACATGACTGGGGCAGGAGGGGTTGTTGTGTGGCTCATTCCACTGAGGGGCAACAATCTGGCGTGACAAAACTGGGGCAAAGAAGCAGGGCGGCGAAGGGGAAAAGGGGGGTTTAGGGTAAGAGAGATGGGTCCTGACAGGACCATGAGGTCAGACACGACCACAGGAGATAAAGGGTCAAAGGTTAAAACAACTTTGCAGCAAGATTGAAACATGCATCATACATAAGAGCTTAAAGGGACAGCTGATTTCAAAATGTAATTATGGTCATTATTTAGTGTAAAAGACCATTTTCTTATGCAGAACGCCAAAAATTATTTCAGTAAATACTGTATTCTGATTTTATTACATACATTTAAATCAGATATTTTTGCTGCTTGTTCAAACTACTTATTTTAAATGAGCTGAAACAACATAATTCTGGAGGTTCGTAAAACGTCATTGTTTTATTTTCAATCCACTTAAAAATGTAAAAACAATTAAGTTAACTTAATGAATTTGTGTCAGGACAACATGAAAGGATTTTGTGGAACCCAGCATTTTTTTAACAGTGTACAGGGTTCCACACAATTAATTTATGTTGTCCTGACACAAATCCATTAAGTTAATGTAACTAATTCCAGTAGACTGAACATAAAACATTTAAGTAGATTGAACATAAAACAATTGTACAATTGCAAAAATCTCCAGAATTGGGTTGTTTCAGCTCATTTTAAATTTTCATTTTAAGTTTTATTATTTAGTGAAGACATCTATTTTTAATAACTTTTGTTAACAGTTTAGCAACACCAGTTTATTCAGTGTTTTTTCGACCCCATTCCCAGTGATAATATGGACAAAGACAGCTTAATAATTTTTTTCCAAATTTTCGGTGAACAAAAAAAAAAATCCAGCTGGTTTGGGAAAAATATGGCTATAATACATAAATAATGACTTTTGTTCATACGGCATTAAATTTATGTTTATATACTAAATCCATTTAAATAACAATATCTATAGCATTGCAATTGTACGACCTAATTCCCAGTCCATTTAAAGTCCTAGTTGCGCTTACGTTTTGTGTATTAAGAATTGTGATCCTGCAAAATGCTCTAGACTAAAAAAAATAATTCATTGGATTTATTACATACATATATATATATATATAT